>JAQIXT010000514.1:0-32205 GCA_034700445.1 Stenotaenia linearis | reverse complement strand
AGGGAGGGGAGGGTGCGAGTTTTATACTCTATCTCCTTATACCCACCCCTATTTTGGGCGAGTCCATTTTCGTTTTTTAGTCATAAAACCCCCTCTTTTTTAAATTTATTTATTTAAACCCCATCTTTTTTTAATTTTTATTTATTTAAACCCTGTATTTTTTACTTTATCCTTTTCTATTTGATCTTTTTTCCATTTTATCCTTTTCTAGTTGATTCTTTTCTAATATATTTCTTTTTTTTTCTTTGAAAAAAAGTTTCCTCTCTCAGCTCGGGATTTGAACCTGCAACCATCAAATCCAGAGACTAGCATTCTGTCAATCACACCAAAAGCAACGCTTACAATCCTTTGTTTAAAATATATAATTAAAGTTACAATAATCTGTTATAAAGTTACATATAAAAAATTTACTTTATTTTATCTTATTTCATTTTTTACTTTGAAAAAAAATTTCCCTTGTTCAGCTGACGCAGGACTCGAACCTACAATCATCAAATCTATAGACCATCACTCTCTCTACCAAGCCACTATGACTACTAGAAAGATTACCTCTAAAACCTGTAATTTAATTTATTTACAAAATAAAAAAAAGAAGATAAGAAGAAGATAAGAAGATGAAATTCATCTGTTTCATATCAATCGGGCACAACTTCGAAACGTAATAAAACCAAACGGGTACAACTTCGAAACAACAAAATGAAACGACGGGTATGCTGACAGACGGTAGTTTTATCATTGAATAACGACTTTGCTGCAGAAAAGCGCTCAAACCTGCATTATTGGATTTGATTGTTTTAATTTTTTTTCGAAGTTATGCCCGTTTGTATTTATTTTTTCGAAATTAAGCCCGAATCCAAGTTTAAACCCAATCAAAGAATACAAAAGAGCTGTTCTCTTTGCTATTTTTTTCTTTTTTGGACTGATTTTTAAGGAATCTTCATGTAGAAGTATTTTTAAAAAACCTAATTTATTATTTCATTAGCAAATATTTTCAATATCTTATACTACCAGTACGGTTTCAATAAAAATCTCCAACTTATGTAGTAAACTTCATGTTTTTTATTCAGTTCTAATAGTAAATGCAATATATACGTCGCGAGATTTTCAGATGGCTTGAAGTCACATCACGTGAACAAGCATGCCCCTGACTTTAAGAGTCGATCAACAAGTTTAATAGGAGTAGTAGCGCCCTCGGTTGTCAATTACTTTCACCATGTCCATCAACATGTCAGTGTCCATCAGCATACTGCATTCGTGCTCCAGTTTAACTCATCACTCCAACAGAATATATAGGTGCATGCTATTTCTTCTTCATGTTTTCTAACAGCAATGAGAGCATCTTCTATAGTTTTACAGTATACCGACATGATTTTCAGTAATATTGTAAAATTACAATTTGAAATTACCGCGTCGATAGAGGTCCACGTGGTGTTGTAAGTAATTGACAACCGAGGGCGCTACTACTCCTATCAGACTTGTTGATCGACTGTGTAAGTCTGGGACATACTTGTTCACTGATGTGACTTCAAGCCATCTGAAAATCTCGCTACTGTCCTCCATTTTGTTGACATTAAATGCTGCCATTTGATGTGAGAAAGCTAGAACTACAAGTTGTAGTTCTAATGAAAATGCAGTCGATTAAATTCAATTTAATCGACTGCTAGTAGCCCCTCTATTACCCGAGCGATGCATTGTCCAGAAATTAATTTTAGTGCAAAATAGTATTTTCTATTAAATTAAAATTTGTTTATTTGTTTCTAATTTTTTTCTTTACTTATTATTGCATTTAAGCACAAGCTTGCAAACGTTTTTACTTTATCGCTTTTGTGTATATCAAAAGACTTAAAATTCTTCAATTTTAGAGGAAATTTAGACATTTAAAAAAAAAAAAAATTTGTGGGGGGGAGGGGGGAGAGAATACAAGCGTAATATACCCTTCGATATATTAATGCAGATTACTATATAGTTTATTAATAATAATAAACTATATAGTAATTTACTATATAGTTTATTATATAAATTAACATTATAGAATAAATTAACCCTTAGAAAAGAGAAAAGAAAAGTTTACATACAATATATAAAAAGTTACAGAATATAAACACTATAAATACCATGATTAAATTTATTTATAAAAGTAATAAAGTAATAATGGCAGATCATAGATGGCAGCCTTACCAAATTTGTCGAGGATATTAGGACTTAAAAAAGAGAGCCTAAAAGCCTTCAGAAATTCATTTCCGCCCGGATTTAAAAGTTTGATGTACGTACTATTTAAATTAAGTTATAGTTCTAACTAGATAACTCTGAAAATTATTCAGAAATAATCCGAATAAATTCCAAATAATCATCGTGAAGCAGACAGCTTTGCGGTGCTCTCTCTCTCTCTGGTACTCACGTTTGAACTTCCAATAATAGATGGCACTGCTGTTCTGGGGACTGCGAAAATGCCCCGGAAAATACTGTATACACACTGTCATTCTGTCTGATAGATATAAATTATTTATCCTAATATCGTCAGAAAATAAAAAAATAAAAACCCCTTTCTTGAATCACAAAAATCTGTTATAATCTGAAAACAATTGAAAAACAAAATAAAAACATTTTCGGTTGAAAAAAAATCACGTTATTTTTTGTAAACAATGCAGGTTAATTCCGAAAGCACAATCAACTTCTATAAAGTTAAAAAAAAAAAAAAGTGATACTCACGATTATGCATGGTCATGGCGCAGTGCATTAAACAACAAATAATCAGCACTAAACAGATACAACGCGTATAGCGTAACAAAGATAATAAAATTTAAAAAAAAATCAAATTTGCATAATGAAACTCTAAAAACCAACAGCCTTCAGCAAACTATTATTTTTTTACACAGTCTATTTTTAAATCCTTTGTTCACTCGTTTTTATGCATACATAAATAGGTTCCGTGTTAAAACTTCTACTTACATAGCGAAGTAAAAGAATTGCAAATTATTGTAAACATCTTAACGCATTCCTGATAATGACGGAATCTTATGAATTGAATGAAAACAACAATTTGAGAGAAAAAAACAAAAAACAAATATGTGTATATCTATACTTTGATCTGCGGTATGTATCGCTTAATGTTTTTTCATTTATCCCGAAATTCAACCGCCCTTGCGTGTGGTTACACAGCCCTAAGGGGCAAGTTGGGGACTAATTCGCCATTTTGTCCCACAAACATTGAATGGGGCGATCGTCCACGGTTCATTAAGGCCGCTGGTAGGGGGCCGCCACCCTTTGTATTATTAAAAGAAGGGGGTTGGAATGGGCGGCAGTCATCACTACATGCCCAACGCCCCTTGTCGTTACTCACAGCTGTGAATCGTCTTCTACAGTCAAGAAGAGGGGAAAAGAAAGGGAGAAAAATTTGAGGTCAAAATGAAGTCAAGAAAAAAGAAATACTTAAAAATCGTTGAATCAGTACATTAAACTTATTTACTGTTTACTAAAACCTCCACTTACACGGCAGTAAACAATTGATTTTATAAAAAAATTGTAAACTGAGTAGATAAGTGGGTGAAACACGTGCATGAATGTCGTCAAGTGCATAAAAGTACATTAGGACAATGTTAACAGTCACACAATGAAGTAAAAAGTATGAACTTAAAGAAACACATAAAACAAAAAAATTTTTATTGCTCTTCAAATTACCTCAACGCCATGTCACTTTTACTTCCTATTACACAACAAAAAAAGAGAGAAAATATAAAAATAAGAAAAAAGCTCACGTGCTTATAAGATATAATAACTGCTATGTCAACCATAATGGGAGGAAGGAATCTAAGCTGAACGCGTGCAATCCGCGCATGATTCCACCGGAAAAGGAAGTGGATCGGCGGTTTGGATTATTCATTCGACCACCTGGACTCGTGCTGGGAGGGTGGATTTCACACCTCGCCATCATAACCTTTGTAACAAGTTCGAGCCTCACTTTTTCACGCGAAGAAACAATTTTTCTTCAAACGATACTAATTAAAGTAAAAATAAAACCTAGAATTTCAAGCATTTTATCAGAAGAGGCTGATAAGACAATTCAAACTAATCAACATTTCATACCTTAATCGAAACTATTTTTATTTTTTCTAATCGGTCGTAACAAACCTAACACACCACAAATAAACTACACTGTGCGACACAAAGCGCAAACTCCCACAGACGCCCTCTAGTCATGGTATATTTTTTCCCTCGAACAACCTACCCTCCACCTCTCTTTAATCCATAAGCAAGCACATTGATGGCGTCGCTAGTGTGTGACCAAACAAATGTTAATTCTCATATCAAACATGAACCGAGTTTGTGTGCTTTTTTTCTCTTTACATTTGACGGAGCCAAAAAATCATCGGAGAAAATAGAGTTAAAAGCGGAGGAGATTTGGTCGCAGAAGGGCTGCGAAACAAGACCGTTTCCCGCAAAAAGCAACGAGCGACTGGCTGGACTGATACGGAAGAAACGTCAACGGGGAGGCGTGGTTTAGGCAGTTTTGATTGGCGTCGAAGGGGCGGTCGCGGACCCCCGTTTCCATAGGAGCGCAGGCGGCATGGGCGGGGCGGCGAGGCAGTGCATTTGCAGCTGTACGTCGCAGAGCTCGAGTCGTATGTTCCGACCGGGGTAGTAATTTGGGGCATGCGGCTTTGGGTGGTTTCGTGTTGGTGGGCCAAGTGTGTAGTTGGCCTTTGTTTTTGTGCAGTTTAGCCATAACAATGTTGTCTCACAAAGGTTACTCGATGGATAATGTGAGCAGTTCGATGAGCACGATGAGCACGATGAACACCATGAACCCGATGACCAGTTCGTATTCCGGCATGGGTGGAATGGGACAAATGGGTATGAGTTATTCCACCCAGGGACTCGGTACCAACATGCTTTCGGCCGGAGGGTCGATGACTTCGATGGGCGGCATGAACGGCGCGTGCATGGGCTCGCCCGTCGGACCGATGGCGTCGTTGAGCAGCATGCAATCGTACGCCTCGGCACCTACGATGACAAACATGTCCAGCGTGCCCCCTGCCTGCATGGGAAGTATGAGCCCGAACGGAATGGGTGCCGCCATGAACGGCGCCATGACACCAGTTTCGATGAACCGCGATTTGGCATCTCCCGGAGCGAACGCAGCCGCAGCAAATGCGGCCCTACAGCGTGTCCGAGCCGACAAAACTTACCGTCGAAACTACACGCACGCCAAACCGCCGTATTCCTATATATCCCTGATAACGATGGCCATCCAAAACTCGCCTCAAAAGATGCTCACCCTGAGCGAAATATACCAGTTCATCATGGACCTCTTCCCTTTTTATCGACAAAACCAACAACGATGGCAAAATTCCATCCGACACAGTCTCTCGTTCAACGACTGTTTTGTCAAAGTGCCCCGCACCCCTGACAAACCCGGAAAGGGCTCGTTTTGGACACTGCACCCGGATTCGGGCAACATGTTCGAAAACGGGTGCTATTTACGTCGACAAAAACGTTTCAAATGCGACAAGAAGGAGGCGGTTCGACAACAGCAGAAAGTTTCGAATCATCACAAAGAGGGTAAAGAACCACTAACACCCAGCTCCTCGTCCACGCCGACCACGGCTGGTTTGGATCTCAAGGAGCATCCGTGCCTCATGGACCCAACGCCGCACAAAGGAAGCAGCGGGGGCGGACTTCTCGACACCTGCTGCTCCACCGTCCTCGGTCATCACCCTCATCACCAGGATCAGCACGCGGCAGCGGCGGCGGCGGCGGCCCACGCGCTCGGCATGATTCCCCCGCACCAGCGGGCATTAGCTGCTTCGCCAGGCGTCCCACCAGGCCTGATGACCACGGCAGGTCAGTTAAAACCAGATCCTCATTTCAACCCGACCAACCACCCGTTCTCCATTAACAACATCATCTCATCGGAGAGCAAGGCCGACATCAAGTTGTACGACTTGAGCCCGTACACGGCCGCCTATAGTCCGTTATCTCCTGGCGGCGGGGGCGGGATGGGATGCAGCACCAGCATGGCCTCGTGCGGCGGGACCGGCGTCTCGTGCAACGTGGACAATTCCTATTATCAGTCGTCCATGTACCATGCTACAGCTACCACTGCACTTTAACATTTTTTAAAAATATATTTTGTTTTATTTTTAAATTTTTTTTTTCATTTTAAATTTAAAAAAAAAAAAAATCATTCACTATGGAGAAAAGTGTGAAGTGATGACTTAATTTTTTTAGAACTAATATTACACTTATCATTTAGTCCAGGAGAAGACTTAATAAGACATTTCTAGAAAAAAAATTAAGCAGCATGATAAAAAGTGTGATGGGTGGTTGGCACTGGGTTTTGAAAAATAATGTTTTTATTTTAAATTTTTGTTCTTACTATTATCATTTCATACTTCAAAAAGAAATATTTACACCATCTCTTTATTGTATAATCCCGGTGTGCCATTCTATACATGAAAAAGAAACGTTTTTCATCTCTCTATCCCTTATAAAATATGAAAAATATATATATGTTAACATACATATATATATATAAATATATATAATATAAATATTAATTACTTCTGTATTATAAGTATTGCATTTGTTTCTTTTTTATTTTATTTTTTTCTCTGCCCTCAAAAAAATAACAAAAAAAGTTTCAATATACAGTTTCTTTATTTAGAAAAAAACGTGCACATTTATTTATTTTCATTTTAATTCAACATCACACGCATGGTTAAGCGAATTCATGGAGAATGGATTTTAAAAGTTTAATTAAAAAGGAAAAGAAAAACTGAATGAAAAATTTCAATTGAGAAATTATATCTTTAATCATGTCCCTGCAGGGTGTCGTCCATGTTTGTCTTGAGATTATGACCCCCCGCCACTCTCTCCCGCAACCCCTCCTTAAAGGATTATCACTGCACCAGATCCGTTCTCTTTTCTTATTATGAAATAGACTCCATACTCTTTATTACAACTCTATTAAAACAAATTTTTCTATTTCTGACACTTGTGTAGTAACTTCCTAGACCTTGAAGGTTTGTTCGCACTATGGTGATAACAACAGCAAATTTCTTCGTGACTCCATCTTGTGTCCTCGAATGCAATGGTTAAATTCCACTGACAAAATGTAAAGAAAAGAAAAAATATAAGAACTTCTTATATTCTTGAACAATTTCTGCACATTTTAAAAAATTCAATTAAAAATTGAATTTTAAAAATTCAATTAGTACCTTTATAAATTCAATTTTAATTTTTAAAAAAATTAAAATTAAAAAAGTAGGACTAGGTAGAATGAGGAAAATATCATTCAATTTATTTTATCTTTTAACTTCCCAACGACCTTCATGGTTGACTAAAGTCATCTGAACAAATATTATTCCTCTTACAAATATCCTCACACGTTCGCAGTTTGTTGTGCAAATATCTAGTTAGTTTGCAACGGTTTCACGGAAGCATGTTTGGAAACATCTTTACAATCATAGTAGATAGAAAAATCACTATTTCCAAGAAATTACCAAAACTGAATGAAAAGATTTCGGGGAAAAAGCACATCGCATTTGATTCGCGTGTCTGTCTTCAACTACACCACCTGGTTTTGACTACAGTCGCGTTTTCCTTTTCTCTCTTTCTCTCTTTTTTCTCCCCACACCCTAAACCCAAATCTCTTCCACGCTGGACAAGAGATAAGTGTAATGACCAAGACGCCAGCCAGGCTCAGCCACCCCTAGTTTTTGCCGCCTCTGACCTCTGACCTCAGTTACCACCCCCGCAAACGGAAACGGTGATAAGCCATGATTGGAAATGACCCTACAATCTACATTCATCTAAACTGCATACAACAGATTGCTTCATTTCCATTGATCGATTTACACAACAACATTTCTAAAAACAATATAATTGCACTTCGTCAACGTATTTTAAATTGTAAATTATTCAAATTAAATAATTTAACAACTGGGATTTTTTTTCTAGTTTACACCTTTTGTTTCAATCTTTCCCTCACTTTTTCTTCACTTCTTTGTTGTTGTTGTTGTGAGCTTTGAAATTTGATTTGGGTTTTGCGACCAGTGAGTGGTCCCATTCTGACCAACCTTTTTTTTCTGCCTTTCAGGAAGCCTGTCTGAGCGCGATCGACTCACTTCACGTGCCGGTATGTTAACCCTTTGATTCCAATTTCTGATTTATTTCTCACTTATTTTTTACGCGTAAAAATTCACCCGATGAATTCAAATCGTTACATTACTCGTTCAAGTACGAATTGTACGTTTCAACTTACAATTTGACTTTCATTTTACAATCAGAAAATATTTCATTTCTTTCTTTCTCTAAAAAATAAAATTGGATGAAAAAAGAATGATAATTTATATACGGTATTATAAAATACAAAATATTTACAAAACATTATTTATCTAAAATTAATCTAAAATATATTCAAATAATTTTAAATTTATCATTTTAAATAAATATTAATTAACGATAACGGCTTTATGTATTACAATGAGAAGGAAAGATATGAAAGCTCAATATTGAACGTTTAAATACAAGATGAAAATAATGATTTGAATCTCAGTTTCCAATTCCTTGAGCTCAGATTGTCTTCGATTAGAGGCCCTAAAGCGGAAAGTCGATGAGCGAGAGAGAGAAAGAGAGGTGCATTAACCCTTTCCCTTCAACGAGATAAATTAATTATAGCTGAACCTGTAATCTGTTATTTCTTATCGATATTTAGAAATAGCACTTTGTACCTTACACCACACATTTCAATGACTTTTATTAATTAACACAAAAACCTCGTGTTTAATCAGGATTAGACAAAAAATATAAACCCACGTAAAATATCAAATTAACCAAAAAAAATTTTCTGCCAACCCGTCACAAAAATAAAAAATTAAATCCAATGGGGGCGGCTTTTGTTAGTTATTTCACGAAAGCCCATCGAATTTCTCGCTTAGCGAAAAAAAATTGTTTTCAAGAATAAAAAAAAACAGAAATAACAAACCAAACAAACCATATCCAATCGAATTTTTCAATTCAAACCCTCGCCTCTTCAAATTTTATCATTTTTTCTAGTGTGAAAATTGATTACACGATAACTACAACTCCTTTTTTCTTTTAAACGTTAAAATATCCAACAGTATTTGTGCCATTTTTTTAAAATTTCGTTATCAATTGCGTATTCTCTCCAAGCGATAATCAAATTATTAAAAAAAACAGAACTAAAATGAAATTTATACTTTGGTCCGCCCATAAAAAATAGATAAGATCAATTGAATCAGTCTTCATAAAGTAAAATCTATTTTGTTTTCCTTCTTGAGCAACAACTAACTTTGTCTGGGAGGGTGAGTCAACAGCTGTAAAATTAAGGGAACAAGGCAAGAGACAGGCCAATGTCAACAACAAGCAAAGCACCACCAAACTGCACCTATACTAAGAGATATGGCCATTTCCTCAGCAAAGGTTGTAAATTACTAGCCAACAGGCTGCTTGCCAACCAACTGCAATCAACACCTGTCAAAAAAGGACAGCCACTTTTTCATTCGTCTTTTCTTCTTCTCTTATTCTTTTAGTTAAAATTCCAGTACCATATTCACGTTTTTAACGAGAAACAAAAGGTTTAAATTATCTCCTTGCTTCGTCTTGTTTTCCCCATCCCTAATTTCACGGCTTCTAATTAGCGCAGGATAAATGGCGCCAAACTAAATCGAGGCTCGCAACGATGATCGTCTGTGATGACAGGCCCTATACCCTAAAGGCAAACTCGATAAAACGAAACCTCAAGAACAAAAGAATTAAATTATTTAGTCACTTTCTTAGGCTAGACGTAAAATGCTTAGCTATTTACTTCTATTATTCTATTTATGCATTATTTATTCTTATCAATTACGAGCGAAATATTTCTAAAATTTATGATGTGTTTGGAATTAGGATTTTAAAAAAAAAAATTCGCAAGCGGTTTCAATCCATCAGAACATTTTGAGGGAATTAAAGACCTGTAAGAAACTGACAGACTTTTGCTGAAATATATACAGGTGGACTGCCTACCTTTATTCTATAATGCTCAAATAGCACGACTGTATATTCAGCTGTGGCTCGTCACAAATTTTGCACACCTTTTTGTTTGAACATCCTAAAACCCTCAATTTCACAGTCATTCATCCACCTACTTCCATCCTCTTGCTTATATAAAAAAACACATAAATCATCACCATTTTATAACAAAATTTCATATAAAAGTTTAATTTTAAAAGGATCACTCATCTTAAACTACGGAGTGTAATCGTTTCGTTACCTCAGATTCAGTGATACTGTTGACTTTGGACTCTTGAGTTCCAAATCAATATTTCATATTTGTTAAATATATTATGACTAACCAAATATGGAAACGATAAACACTTCCACAACTACTCGAAATTCAATTCAATTGATGCAAAAATCAAATCCCTCACAAAACTCACGCGCTCACATCAACAACTATAAAATCCTTTTTTTCCAACTCAAATCTAATTAATAACTTGACCAACTCACGTTCCAACATTACCCTGCATTTAAAATAAACTCACAAACACCGAAAAAAAAGTGTAAAACCAAATAGTATTGATCTCCATCACACTTTAATTCCATAATACAATATTCAAACAGTTATCGTGCTTTTGAATTTCCTCCAATTCTGCTATTAAATTATTCTCAAACAAGAATACCGAATTAGAGAATTCAGTTTCACTTCTCAGCTGCTCTTCTTCTCCTTTGCCGACATGCAAGCAGCCAACTGCGTGGGCGTGATGGGAGTCGTCAAGGAGTCTTGTTATTGGTTGCTATAGTGAGTGCTCCGCCCAATCGGCTATTGAGTCCATGTTTGCGTCTCCCTCTTTTTCTACTTTCAAAATACTAGGCTTTATTACACACCAGAAAAGAGGGAAATGTTATTCGATTTCAGTCTGATGTATTCTTCTCCCCCTCCCTCCTTCTATATTCTGTTTACAAACTGGAGATAAACACAAAAACGGTGAAAGAAATCCATCGTATGGAAAAACAAGGTTTTTGCAAGGGTGAAGCCTCGAAAAATAGATTTATGCATATTGATTAGCCCTATTTTCAACATTTCGAGATCAAAATATGCATTACAAGCCATTTTTCTCCTTTACTTACAAATTTCTTTGTAGATCGGATTTAGGAAACGCTATTGATCTCTAAGCCAGATCACATTAATTTTTCTTTGCTGGAGGGGTGCTTTTTAGAATCGGCTTCACTGCTCAGCACGCGAATAATCATCTACCCTACCATAAAACATATAAATCGAATAAAGTACATAACGTGTCAACACTGCACTTAAGAGTTGCAAAACGTAAATATAATATTTCAAAATTAAATAAATAAAATAGCTGAATAAATAAATTTCTCGATAAAAAGTTAATAATGTAAATAGAATAAATTATAGGGAAAATATTATCCACTTTTTCAACATGAGTGCATCTACAGGCTAAAAATAAATAAATAAAAAAAAAAGAAGATAAAAATGCAATGCTAGTTGATTGAGTCAACATGGAGTCTAATTAGGAGGGCGCCATAGGTCCCTTGTTTGCTAAGCTCCTTTCCCCATCCCTCCATACTTAATAAATACATGGCTGCCAAGCATGGTGTTGCATTAATAACCATTTCATTTTTTCAACCAGCGTTTTTACCCTACTCTTAAAGAATTAAACACAAAAATTTAAAAAAATTGCCAAATTTGTCGAGCAAATTTCGCTAGACTGAGCAAAGTTTGGCGAAAGGCCTTTTATTGTATGATCAATATCTGAAGATCTCGAGTAAATATTCGCCTGGTTGGTAGCTGCTACTAATGCAGCTTTTATTTTTCCAAGCCGTCCTCGGCAAAAGTCAACAGCAGCCGTCTGCGTGTGTGTGTGTGCGTGTGTGCCGTAGTCAAATAAAATGCGCACGACCCCGATTTCAGTGGCCACGCCGCAGCCATCGCTGAAAGACGGATCGTGCAACACAGCAACTTTTTAGTCCCGTTGCAAGGGTTATTGCCGTCTTGTATACCCGCAAGAGGTTCGGAGTTGCCGAGCATCGAATCGTCGAGGCAGAAGTGAGGTAGGACGGCGTTTTATTCCAATTTGCGGATGAATCCGCCGAACGAATAGCTTTGCTTTTATTTTATCACTTTTCGTTCATAAACGTGCACGTTATTTGAGTGGTGAGGTATTTATCCACCCTAAATCACAGATGGTATCTGAGTAGGTATACTCCCATCAATTTTAACGGCACCCAATTGGAAAATCGCGACGATTATCGCGGGAAACACCGGCTGCTGCTAGTAGGCGCCCACAAACCCGAGATTTACATTTTCAAAAATTTAAAATAAGGAATAAATTTGAGATTTCTTAATTCGCACACAAAATTCAGTCAATTTTGACAGCAAAATATCACTAAGTAAATTCCGATGGGTGACATTTTCTCATTCAAAAAATGCCGCAAAAATTTTTAAATTTCAATTTCTATAATATATCAAATTGATCTATTAATAGATAATCGATACAAAACATTAATCAAAGTCATTAATTAAAATTCAGACGATTTAAAGCGTATTTTGAGGCCAACAAATAGTAAACGCTGAATCTCTTTGGTGCTTGAAAATGCAGTGAATGTTGTTCGTTATAAATACTAGAATTCAAAGAGCGTTGATGATTGGATTAGAAGCAAAGGAGAGTATTGAGAATCCCGCGGGCAGCAGCCGCCCACGCGCCGCGGTCGACGAGGCGACAGAAGTGGTTGGGTGATGTACAGGCAGAGTTAGGGGTGCCTGCCTTGTAACCCAATTAGCACAGCGCCCATCTGCAAAGCAAATAAGGCCAGTCGTGGTGCACTCACTGGCTTATCGCAAAAAAGACGAGATCCAATTAAGAGAGAGAGCGAGATAGAAAAGACCGTTCGTCTCAGGGGCATTACATGCTTAAAAATAATTTCAAGCTGAACCTTAAGGGGTGGCTAGGTTAATCAACGATTGTTAGAAATAAGTTTTCCTAGAGAAAAAAGTGAGGGAGGGGAAAACACGAAAGTCAAGTGTCAAATTCATCTTATTTGTTAACGTTTTACTGTTTTTTTTTATTATTTCCTCACAAGTTGAAACAAACAACAAGTAATATATAAAGAAAAAAGAAACGCGTGGGGTTTTAGGTTCAACTTTTCATTAAGGTGCAATCTTTAATTAGGCACCGTTTGTTTACTTGATGCAATTTGTCTCTTGCTTTCATTCGTTACCCCCTCATTACAAGCTGTGTTGACTCGGCGACACATTTATGGCCCTTTTTATGACGCTACATGGCCGCTTGGTGGTGGCGCACCAGCCGGTTTGTTATGTCCCTAACCCCACGTGGGCACCATCATTTTACGACACCTGCACCAACCTCCTCCCACCTCGACCTCCCTTTAGCCACTCCGCACCCTTTCGTCATTGTACAATCTTTGCTATTATAACCAAATACGCATTTAATTTAATTTCTTTCTAAAAAAAACATTAATTGAAAACCATAAATATTCTTCTCTAAAAGCAAATTTACGCACATAAACATTGCGCATTTGTGGAGTATAGCCAGATCAACCTTGTTATCATCTACATCCACGGATGAAGCGTCGGTTTCGGGTCCTCACGTTCGAATTATGTTAGAGATATAAGCAAAGCTCACGCACGCTTTCAAAGTCACGTCTAAAACTGGAGACACACTCGACCGAGAGGCGAGCAAACAACATGGGCACCCACTGATAGTGAACCCTCAACTACTCACTCACATAAAATGGAGTGCCAAACTTAATGTGTACCCTACTCCATCATCCTTGTCGTCATCTTGCAAGTGTAATAATCCATTAAGTATAGAATGAATCATGTTATGCAACGACGAGATAAAAAAAAATGTAAAATAAGGACAAAGTTGACATTTTTTGGTCAAAGTAAATATTGTGAGATTAGGCTTAATTTCTCACACTTATAAAGAGACCCTGCCTTCAAAACACACACGGAGGATACTCAAACGTGCAGGTGGTCGTGAGGGCGTGTGTTGTTTACGGGTAGCAGCTCAAAGGAAAACCGCCCCAACTGTTTTAGAGATGTGAAAACAACGGCTGAGGCACGAAATGGAGGCTCGCCTCACCTGCAAAGTGAGGAACAAACGCGAGAAATCTGTGCGACGGAATTGGAGAGAGAATCAATGGAAAGAATCTAGAGCGAGGCAATAAGAGAACCGACTCTCGAGCATAGATTTCTCGTTTAGAAACGTGTAGTAATGTTGATTTAATAATACGAAATGAAAGCAAACGTTTAATTTTAAAAATTAAACAAATGCGAGAGTTGTTTTCGCATTTATGAGTAACTGAACAGATTCATTTTGCCAAGAGTCCTTCATTCTCAAAATGGCGGAGGAGGAAGATGATGAGAGGGAGGAGAGGAATGAAAGCTCTTTGCAACCTCTCTCTCTCGCCCTGGAGCATGCACGTGTCAATATCCTGTGAGCGCATCCAAAACTGCAATTTCCGGCCGATACACTTTAATATCAGGGGCTTGAAAGACGCACGAGCTCTCTGCCACCAGTTATTCCCTCTTCCTCCACCACCCCTTCAATTCACTCCACCTTCCTGCTGTCATCACACAGATGAAAGCAGAGCAGATGGTGATGCAGAGTGGTCACGTGATCAAAAACTACCTATTGGTTCTATTAGCTTTAAAACCAGTCACCACAAACAGTTTTCGCAAATTAAATAATTTTACAAAAATTAAAACGATGGATTGAAAATTTATAGTCAAATTCGGTTAAAATTGATTTTTCAAAGTGTCCATTAAATTCTTCTCAAGTGATACTTTTACTTCAAGATGGTAAAAGAATCCTGGATAGTATAATGGAGAAAGGGGGGAAAAGGGATTTGGTTGTGTGTAGGAAGGAGGTGTGTGTGTGTATAGGGGGTTGTAGGAGAGCAGAGATTGGTTGACGATAGATGAAGCGCGTTTCTTCTGGGGCTGCGTGCCAGAATAGCGTCGTGCGTGGGCGGAGTCCAATCACAGAGCGAGGAAATTTTGTTTGAGAGCATAGAGAGAAAAGGAGACAGCATTTTTTCCCCCTCCATGCTTTTTTTTCACTTTTTTTCCCTTCTTTCCTACGGATCTTTCCACTTTCATTCAATCTCATGGGGAAAGAGACAACTTGCAAAAATGAAGTTGGACTTAGAACTAAAGTTCTATCAATTCTCGAGGGGAAAGAATGTTCGATTAAAAAGCAAAAAAAATAAACGAAAAGAAAAATTAAAAAAAAAAAAACAACATTACGGAAAAACCTGAACATTTTTTCTAAAAAAAAAGAAAAAAAAGAGAAAAAAATGTTGAAAATTTAACCATAAACTAATTGATATGCAAGTGAAGCGTTTGTATCAGAATCCCGAGTGGGCCCCACGGGCGCCCCAGCTGGCGTCCGTGCTTGGACCTCATTAGCGCCAACATGGAAACGGGGTGGCAATTAGGCGACCGCGTGCCGCTGCATGTTTGTTTAGAACGACTCGTTAGTCGGCGCCATGAAATATTCAAAGATTCATTTTTGCCTCATGGATGCACATAAGCGTACAAATGCAATTCCTACTAAATCCTTTCAACTTCCATTTTTATAAATTTTTATAATTATTTATTTTTTCCATTTTCTTCGCTTTATAATTAATTTTTCTGCCACACATCAGCAAATTAAGGGTCTTTTCACACTGCCATGCCCTTATAGATTTAATCCTCACCAAATAGATTCATTCAACCACCATCTTGGAATCGATCAACGTAGCCGAAGGCTGCTGATACGTTCCTGGGTTTACCAACCCCGGACTGCTCTCTTTCAGTATTCATGAGGAATTCGTAATTATCGGTACTTTATACTTGGTCAGACTGATTTATTTACATTTCTAAATTTATTTTAAATATAAACGATGAATGTTTACGATCAATCACTTGCGATTATTGAAAAAAATTGAATTTGACTTATAAATTCAATTAAGAAACCACATTTATCACTCTTATTTCCTTTTATTTGCTGTACTGGGGTTCATTTTAAGGTTATCCTAATTGGCCCATCATATGAGGCGTCACAAGCAAGGATTAGTAGGGCGATTGCACTGATCCCGAGGCTTTACGAAGGGACGATATGTTTCCCACTATACCACCCTGTCGGTGTAGAAGAGGGGAAAACGAACATGTGTTGTATTTCCACCTAGTTTGTAAATTTACTTGAACGGCAATCAAACCAAAACCTACAAACATAAAAAAGAAAACAAGAAAAAAATATAATTTCCTATAAACCTCTTTTTATCCCATCAGATATATTTTTATCACAAAACCAACAAAACATGTTGATATTTGTATTTTAGGTCAATATTTTAGCGTATGTCCCCAAAACAAACGTCGTAAACCCAAAAAGACACGTTTTTGTTTGTTTTTCCCGACTTTTTTTAGAAAATATTTTTATTACATTTTTTTTTCTCGCTCGTAGCCCTAAAAAAAAAAAAAAATGTTAAAAAAATAAAATAAAACATCAACTGACCAGGATCGAAGGTTTATATTTGGATAAGAGTTTGAATCAATAAATCCCCCTGCACGCCCACACCCCCAAGTCTTTGGAGCGACGCCGCCAGCGGGTGCACGTGTCTAATGAAGGCCCCAAATTCGCTAGCCAGATGGCCGTGTTGACAGTGTCGCGCGCCGAGCAAGGATTGTGAACAAAAGCGCGCGGCGTATATACATCGACGCTTAATTTCTTGAGGCCTCGTGGGAAAACGAAGCAGCCCCACATTAAAAACCACTGTCCCGTATATTGAGCTGAATGCCCGCCTCAAAGGTGGCTGCCCTGCATTAACTCAGAAAATTTATCGAGAAAAAAATTATTATTTATTTTCTTCGTACTAAATTTATTATGATAAGCGGGAAATCTTTTTCTATTATAATTGTTTGAGGTTACATCTGTCGAGTTTATAAATTTTGATTATCTGGTTAAGTAAACAATTGCGTGTAAACAAGTTTTATTGCATTAAAACAATGAAATCTAATGAAACTGTTTTCACGGTAATTGGATGCACATTAAAGCATTTTATAGCATGCTTGAAAATTATCCTTATTGCGTGCCTTTCAGAAAAAATTCATTTAAAGCGACTTTAAATGTCAAAACCGTTAACAATCTTAAATTAGATAAAGGGTTAAAATAGTTAACTCAGGAAATTGCTCATTTGCTTCAATGTGTTGTAGTTAAAATAAACCAATTATTGTTTGCTTCAACCATTTTCTTATTTTCTTTGCAAAGCGATGATAAGCTTTGTAAGCAAAATAAGAAAAAAATCAACACGTTAAACATTTCATTCGACCCTGGAAAAAGAAATAAATTTCTCCAGTTTGCTTAGCTATTTATTGGAAGGGCAAATCGTTGTCTTTGTGTCTGGGGATGAAATCTTGTCAAGAGACAATTCTGTCTCTCGTTTAATACTTCTAAATATTTGCTGTCTATACAAAAAGATCTTGTCTCCAATACAAAATTCATGGCCTCCCGTTGAAAAACTGCTGCATAATTCACTCGGTGCGTACCAGGCAACCGTAGTCGCCCTTACCCGAAGGATTTCATCTTGCATGGTTTGCTACCAGAAACTGCCTCTGCTCGGTTGCATCTTGTACATTTCCAACTCATGCAATTGTAAAAAGGGAAGGAGGGGCAGTTTGGTAATTGGAAGGTCTCTTTCTAAGACGTGACACGTTCTTTGAAGGAGAAAAAAGAAGCAAACGCGGGTGTTTCCTTCAAATATTGACAGAGAGAAAGGCCAAGTATCAACACACTCAATAAGCGTTTCGCGAAGAAAATGTTTTTTTTTTCTCTTCCTTTTTTATGTTATAACTGTTTGATAAAGAAACCTTGTGTATATATTGCAACGAGTAGAAAAACACAAATAAACAAACAAATTTAGTGGAAAAAAAATAATTTTAAACTTTCATTGATCGGTAATAATACGCGATCAATGATTGTATTGCCAAGTTGCAAGTTTTAAATAACATTTTGCTCATTTCCACAACAATTACGTATAAGCAATCGAATTAATTATTTAGGTTAGTGTTGTGTAATTACATAAAAAACGAATAAGAGTAATGTTTCACGGATACGAAAATGTAAAAAATGACCACATAAATGACAAAACTAATGATAATTTCCTTTTCTGTAAACAAAGCGACGGAAATCACATAAATTTTATCTTCCTTTAAAAAAATTGCGTTAAAAATGATGTTTTTCGAAAGGTTTTTTGCAAACTCAAAAGGAAACTCCAATTATCTTCTGGCACAAAGAACAAAACACAACTTTTGCGTCCAAAAAGTCGAGAATTCAATTTACTCCGATCAATACCCTCCACGCCCAATTCGACCCAGCACCTGGCTCCAACTTCTTCCTCGTCCCTCAACCTCGTACCTCCCACGCATGCGCACGAATGACTCTTGATTCTCTACATGACGTCACTTGCGTCTACTCGACAGGAAAATAGGGGGAAGTGCCTCGGGAGAGAAAGAGAGAGAAGAGATGGAAAAGCAGGGGTGTAGAAGGAGCGAGAGGGTGTATAGGAGTGGGGGGGAGGAGGGGAAGGGAAAGACACTGTATCCCGCCCTGAAGGGGGAGGAGGAGCGAGATCAGACCAAACATTCGACGCGGAAATCTCCTTCTGGCCGATTGATCACCAATGAAGCACACCAACTCCTCAGCTTCACGGCCGGATTTCACAGCTACGTCACATCCGGATCAAACTGGAGCTTCGCAGACAATAGTGTCGAAAATTCGCTGAGCTTTAATGCCACTCTTGTTGATTGAGAGAGCGAACTGGTACACAGCAATATTTAATTATATTCATTTGGTTGCAAGAATAAACACTCGAAAAAAGTTGATTGGTTTTGGCTCCGTTTCGTGTCCAGAAGCAAGAAGATTTGAGAGGAGGAGGTGGATGGGGAAAGGGTGTTTTACTAATTCTCATTTAATATCACCCACATAGGCAAACAAGACTGTTGCCCATGCAAAACCGGATATGAAGTTTGGTTGGCCGTAGGGTGTTGGTAGCGTATTTTGCGTTCGGCTCGAAAGTCCGGGGTTGTTTGAGCGGAAATCCTTGTTACATATTAACTAAGATTCTTGCAAGGATAATGATGTTTACAAATGGTGGCACCTTTAAACCCCATCCTTCATCTTTTCTCTTTTTGATAAATTACAATCCGTTCTCTTTCTTTCTGACAAACATTTAAATTTATTACAATTTCGGGTGTATATATAATGACATTTATACAAATACTAAACACAATTTGCTGACTTAATGATTTAGTTCCAAGATACGTGTGGTATTAGAAATTGTGCAATTAGTTTGAAAGTAGTCGATCTGGGTACTGTGCAAACAAGAAAAAAAGTCAAATGTCTGTTTACAGTACTCGGCGACTTGAATTGATCAAAAATGTTTATTTGAAATTTCCCCACAAAGAATTCTTATTGGCAGTACCAAGCACAAAAAGAATTACTTTTCTCTGAATAACAAATTATTTACACCGTGTTTAACTTGGCCAGATCCCAAATTGCGGTCTCTTCCGTATGACTGCGTGGCTCGCCTTATGACGTCACGTAACAGCGCCGTCTTTTGTCGGAGCTTCGAGCCTATTGTCGTCGTCTTGTGTATTTAACCTTGTCCTCAAACCTTTGCGGCTTGAAAGCCAAGCCAAATATTTGAGGTGGGTCCAACGCCGAGTCCGACACGGCCCACGTTCAATCGGCCGCGTCCCCGAATCGCACATAGGCCACGCTTGTTATGTAAGCCACACATTCACCCATCACCTTCCCATCAAAGAAGAAACATGGCCGCCTTCCCCCACTACAAAGACTTACATGTTGGCTCAAAAATTCCCCCTAAAATTTGTTTACCCCCACAGTTTACTCGGTCTTTTAAGGAACAATGCTTCTACTACTCCGATTCAAATCCGTTGACGTCTCGGAATTGAATTTAAAAATTTAAACAACCTCACTCCAATTTTAATATTATTTTTTTATAATCATTAAAATTAAATAGTCACACTTTCACATTGCAAAGAACGTAACGTAGTAAAACTTATAAAATTGACTGTTAATTACGAATGTGCGTTATAATTAATGAATAGTCTCTGCGGAAATTCCAATATGTGATTTATAACTTTTAAGTTATTTACAGTGCGAATTAATTGTTAATTATAATCTTACGAATCACAGATAGCAATCTCCATAAAGAGTATTTAACAATTTTCAAACTAAGTCTTAAATTTAATATTTAATTTTAAAATTTAATATTGTAATTCTATCAGCAAGAGAGTTCGCGAAGAACACCACTTACGATTTATATATAAATTCATGTTAATTATAAATCTCAATTACAAGACGTAAGTTTTGTTTTCCGCAAAGTCTCTATTGAAAATCTTCCTTATGTTTCTTAAAAGTGAAATCAATTTTAGCTATGACATCGTAAACATCGTTTCTTAAAAGTCTTTATCTATATCAGTTCAATTGAAGTACAGTATGTCCACTGTACTTACAAAGAGACCACATGAATAAGACACTCACGAATTTGGTCGAATTTTTTTTTATACGTAGAGGAATATCATTGTATTACACTGCTAAAGTAGAAATTTGCAATGGCAAATAGAAAAAAAGATGATGTTGTTTGAAGTTGTTTTTCCATGGTCGGAGTCGGACAGATCACCCAATCTGTCTGACTCCTACTTATAAAAAAATTCGACCAAATTCGTGAGTGTCTTATTCATGTGGTCTCCTTGTTAGTTGATCTGATTTTTATTATTTATAGACAGTGTTTTTCTCCACTTAATTCCTATTTACCTCACAGTAAGCAAAATGAACTTACGGTAATATAAATTTACAAAGAATAAAGCTTTCTTTTACAATTATTCAACAATAACTATGAACAATTTATTTCTGCATTAAATGTATGCACTGAAATCATTTCGAGTTTCGTAACTTCCAACAATCTTACACTTTAAAATGCCAACTGAAATATGGTTGGATCTAACAATAACTGGTTTGTTTAAACTATAATACATTTAGCAAATCAATTATTTGTTTCTAGTGGCGTTTTTTTCCAGTGTTGGTTTTAAGACACTGTTGTAATTTCAAGATGAACATACTATATGCCAGAAAAACAATTTACCATCTCATTTTTTTTAAATACTCACGAAATTTCATCAGTAATTATAACTTTAAACTATTTTTTAAAAATCTTTTCTAACATTAAACATTTCTAAACCAAACAAAACCAAATGTTACTTAGAATAATAAAAAAAAATTTAAAAAGTGGAGAAAATTCCAAATAAATGACATTTCCAACAAATTCTCGAAAGAGCTTAGCCGTAAACAGTTTCCTAAAAAGAAAAGAGAAAAATTATTCCGAGCAATTTGTCAGATAAGCAATCTGACTAACATATTCATTCATCCCCTGCATTTAACCTGCTTCACCCCACAACCCGCCCCCCAATCATACATCTCACATTCCATATACACAACACTCCGTCGAATAGAGAAGGGTAAATGGGAAGAGAAGGGTGGGCGGAGAGAAAGGCGGGAACGGCTTTTACTAAACACTTCAATAGAATCCCATCCATCAGCAGCCACCTGATGGCCGAGAAAGGGAATCGCGCCCTCAAACGACGGGGGCGTGCTGGTGGCGGACCCACGTTCAGAGCCGGCCTCATACATGGCACCCACAAAGCACCCTCTAACTGCCATTAATTAGGCCGATTCGGCGCATTGTGTCATGTCAAAGGCCAGTAGCAGCTATGGGTTTGCCGGGAGTTGGCGCCGACAGCTGGGGGTCTGTGGTTTTCAATGGGGGAGGAGACGCTCAATGCCCGTGTCACAACACTATGAACCGGGTGCCACACTTGACTGTCAAAAGTGAACTCGAAATTAAAAACCAAAAAAGTATCTTTCAAAATACCAAAAATTCAATTTTATTGAATTCACCAATACACAAACATTTTTCCATCCGGTCACTCCTCCAAGTCTTTCGCATCCCAATTCCTGGCACTGGAAAAGCAAATAATTATTGAACAAGTCAAACAATTACATAACCAACAAACAGGAAACTAAATTCCCATTACCTTCACTCGTTACCTAGCAAGAAATAGTTTATTTAATAAAGAAAAAAGAAAAAAAAACGAGTTTTACCAAACTAAAACGCGAGGCATTTCTCAGGGGTGCACGGAACAGCTGCGCAGTGGATCCCCGAACTGACACCCATTCATGGCCCTGGGAGGGAGAGGGGGAAACAGGGCATAAAGGCCCTGGCGAAATCCCGAATCGCCATTGTGGGAGAACTGAGGAACAGAGAGGGGTTCAGAGGCTATGCTTTTGGGAGGGAGGGGGACGGGATCAGACTGGGTGGTGGTGATGGTGGTGGCGGTATTAGCGCCTTCCCTCAGGACTTGGCTTCGGAACGTGAGCGGCAAACTGGACGACCCCGGCTCGAAAAACCTAATCCATTACTATAGGTTAAATCTTTGGCCAAACAAGAGTTAAAATGAGACAGAATCGCAGTGACAATCCGTAAAAACAAATAAACAAACACTCGAAAAATTTCGAGTCAATATTGGATTTGGTGTTGCTCCATACAGCTTTCATCAACTTTTGACTGTTTGAACGTTTTCTCGCCACCTTTCTTTCTCAATCGCGTACAATGGGTTTACAAGGGGACAACAGCAAAGTCGTGAGTTATGGGGTATCCAACTGAGCAATTTTCTTACTCGTCTATTCGAAGAAAATCACAAACGTTAAATTTACGACTTCACCGCTAAAAAAAAAAAATTTCAAAATTTTGCATTTTGTTTCGTTTCTATTAAACTTTTATTTAAAATTTTCTTTTGTTTTTCAAATTTATTTCTAGGTCTATGGCGGGGTGCTGCGACGCATCCAGCTACATTCCCTCCATGGTCAACTAGTTGGGATGAAGCTAATGCTGGTTATGCTGGGTCAAGAGTAGGCCGTCATTATCTGTACAGTTACGATTTATATTAATAAATAATATACTATTCCTGTATACAACATTATTATCAACAAAGTACATCATTAAAAAATTTCAAAAAAAATCAATTTCGATTTCTATTATTCTCAAGTTTCATCACATATTCATGCGGTGTATTGTATGCGTACAAACATAAGGGGCGGGAAGCTTAGATGCAAAATATGGTAAGAGAAAAAGAAAGTAATCAAGAATAAACTCGACGGCATATATGTCTTTTTGGCGGTAAAAAAGGAAAATAGAAAACATGCATCGTTTTTAATGAATAAGAAATGAGTTTTTCAATTCGGCTTGGTTCAACTCGTCTTGTTTTTTATAATCAACTACGCATCACCAAAGGCAATTCACATCTCATTGATGCAATTAGAAGGATAAAAAACCTTTTGTGCAAAATTCATCAAACAAAAATGAAGTCAGCAATAGAATCCATAATTTAACAACCTCTTACTTGCATATTTCAAGTGTTTCCATCAAAGTGTTTACTCATTTGTAAAAATTTACTCATTATTTATTAAGAAATTTCCATTTCGCTTTAATCTCTTCGCACTTCGATTCAACTTCTGTCAGCAAAGTATTCTACATTCTAACTGTATTTTCAATTGAATTTTTAATTAAAATCTTAATTAATTAAAATATCAAGATATTTTAAGAAAAATACCTAATTTTCCAGCTTTTAGATGAAGTGAATAATTCAAACCCGTTTCATCGCTCATTTCTATTAACTCTGGTTTCAACTTCAACTAATTTACTATCCGACATAATTACGTGCCCAGTTCCTTGGACCCCATCGCAGAGCCTTCACAAATCTATAATCCTTTCATATTTTCCAAGCCTTGTGTCCCTTCTTTTCTTCGCCAACTTGATCTGCTTAGCGTTAAACGCAAGCAGCCGCAGAATTGTGAGCCGACTGGCCCAACATAAATGGCGAAACCCATTCAAGCAGTTCGCCCGAGCCGCCTCCCTTGCCTCTAGTCGCCTCCCTCTTTCATTCAACACCCTGCACAAAGAATTAGAGGGGGATATAAGTCCACAAGAAACTTCTGCCTGTGTAAGAAGGTAAATCTCTCTCCAAATGCCAACTCATCTTCTCATTTTATAACCAAAAGGACCCACGACGACTTTTCGGCCGCCGTTGTAAACCCCCGTCTTCAAATCATGTCGACAACACTTATCTCGCACAAAAAATACCTCGAATGTAAAACATTTTGTTAAACGTGGCAAATTCATTGGGTTTTCTCGAGGTCAGGAGGTAAAACCCCATCCATCTGGCTCAAAAAAAAAAGGAAAAACCCGGGGCTGTTATAAACGCGTCCTTTCAGTTGCCATGACAACTAACCTCTTGGTGCCAGGCTATTCATCATGTTGAAGAAACAGCGACGAGCCAAATAAGATTAATGGCCAACCATTTCGACAAGCGAGAGATTTCAGGGTCCTGAATGTCGCCTTACATTTTTTTCAAAAATTTTTTCGAGCTTTTTTTAAAATTAAATTTACATTTGTATCCCAGTTCTGACATTTCTTTGGTTTCTCGCAGTTACGAGGTATAATTGAATTACACCAAAATTGAATAAAGTAACGCAAATCCCACGTGTAATTTACGAGAAATTAAAAAGTGCAATTTCCATTCCATTAGCAAACAAACATAACGAAAATAATAATAAAAATATTATTGCAAGTCGATAATAAAGCAATTTCCTCGTTAAATTGGGCAACTTTTGCCGTTTCCCGAGCCTCATTGATCAAATGCAAGAGCTTAACCCTTTCTTGCGCTCTTTAAATTCACTCATTACTTTCCAAGAGGGTTGCCCACTTGACTCGATCTTAGCACGTGGTGTGGACCATCAGCAACGGATTTGGAAGACTCAATGATCGAGTCACCTGCTCGCACTTGACAATTCACTTGTACCATTTGTAGACAGAGAGGGTTTTATATGATGAAGTCAAAGGTCCACACCTGCGTGAACCATCGTTTAAGACAACAAAAAGGGAGAAACAATAAAATCTATAAAAATAGAACGAAAATAGATCTTGATTTTGCCTGAAAAATTACCAGTAATCAAAATTGATAAACAAATCAACAACTTCCGTGCTCACATATCTAATCACCAACTGATCCCCAATTAAACAAATTCCTTATTGATTGGGTAAATGAAGGTATTAAATTTGTAAACACACTGCAAAAACAACTAAACCAAATTTAGCTCGTCGAAAACAAAGCCCACACTCGCACAATTAGCCAATAAAAACAAATACACTGGAAAGGGTTAATTAACCAAAATTAAATTTTATTACAAAAACTTGCGACACAAGCCAAACCACTTAAAAAAGTAAATAAAAAACCGCACAAAAACCCACGCCTAAGAAAATACGGCAATAAAAAACTCATTTCGACGCATGCGTTGTGGAAATTCAATTTTCCTCCACACCCATCTTTTGTTATTTCCTTTTTACGACCCAAAATTCCAACAAGTAAAAAAAAAAAATGGGAAAAAACTTATAATCATCCCATGTCGCAATGGGTGCAAAAGGGTTCAAGGGAACAGCGCTCGTGCGGGTGTAAGTCTCCCGATAAAAGCCGCTGACGTCTCCACCCCACCCAACCCATGATGGATGAGTAGGACAACCTCTCCGTGTCCTGTTTCCTAGCAACCCGATTTGCCAAGACGGTCGCCTAGCAACGGCCCGTGCTGCACACTCGACCTGCGCATGCGTTTTAAGAGGGGACATTAATCATCTTACTGTCAACCAACAAACTCCGCCCTCACACCCATGTCTTTTCAGAGTCATGAGGTAAGCCGTGTATGCACGCAACGTGTTCATTGGCTCAAAAATCCCTCTTCCTCATTGGCTTAAACGCCATGAAAAAACCTCGCAAGCACCGCCTCTGCCAAGAGGTCGTCTGTTGAGAAAAAACCAAACTAAAACACACTCCTATTACCAACAAAACTAAATTTTTTCAAAAGAAAACTTCCAATTTTTAATCCAAAGGTGAAAATTAAATTCAAAATCGACCAAATATTATTTACTCACACAAAACACAAACACCAAAAATCATCAACAAACGATAGTTTTGTACATTTAATTAACATCATGTTAATACAGCATTGTTTGAACTTTTAAGTACACTTTAAACACAAAACAATTAAAATATTGGGCTCGTTTTTCTAGAAAAAAATATTTTAATTTTTTTATGCTTCAGTCAATACAAAAAGAAAACAAAAAACATTTCAGTTACACAAAATTAAATCCAACTCGACAAGAGATAAGAAAAACAAACAGTTAAACAACAACATAAAAAAAAGCCAAAAAATAAACAGACATATTTGAATGACTACAAACATCAATTTGCAACTGATTTCCATAACACGGAAGAGGAATTAATTGAAATAACTTATCTGCAGTCAATAAAACTTTGGCAAGACGTCTGTATGGAAGGAAAAATTTAAAAAAATTAAAACAAAAAAAAAATGTTTGGAAACGCAATTTCAATTACATTCAGTCTAAACTTTGAGCAAACTCTTCATTAAATTATAATTATTAATTAAGGTAATCACTCAATTTAATATTCACAAAGACTTCACCGTATGAAAAATGCAAACAAGCTTGCTTTTAACTCTAATTACTCCAAAACTTTATAATTTATTATTTTAAAATCTTTTCTTACGGTACTCAAGTGCGAAGACCTTCTATTTTTAAAAAATTCTAACTTTTTTTTGCTTTAATATTTAAAAAAAATTAAAAACCCAAAAAATATATTTATCAACAAGTGATCATGAATTTTAGATGCGACTTACTTTGTTTATTGTGCACTAAAATAATAGTAGAAAGCAATTAAGCTTTTCAAAGTTTAAGCAATCAATGAGAGAAAAATAAATCTTGTGCATAACAAATCAATTAAAATACCCAAACTTTACATATTTAAGGCACTTTTTTGTACTTTTTTCATACAAAATGTTACAACCATCGTTTGATGATTCTCATAGGTCATCAGTGAGTAATTCCGATTTCTGAGGAGCCAAACCATTGACTTTTCTTCTTAAAACTTCCACTAATCTTTCTAATCTGTTATGAAATCATTGTGATTAAAAAGCTTTTTTTTTGAATGAAGATTGTAGTTGAAATCATGAGTCAAAGTAGGATTAAGTTCAATTCACAAACCACCATTAGTTCACCCTCTTGGACTGATTTTGGAAATAAATTTTGCATAACTTTTAACATAATGTTATTGATTTTAGTTAATAAAACTTAGTGGATATTAGAGAGTTTGCGGAGAACAAAACTTATGACCTGTAACTTATAAATTCCATGTTAATTATAAGTTATATTTATAATTAACATGGAATTTATAAGTTATAAAACATAAATTTTGTTTTCCGCAAACTGTCTATTAGAGAGATTGCGGAGAACAAAACTTATAATTTATAAATTCCATGTTAATTATATGTACACCCGAAAAAATCCAAACTAAAAAATTGTTGAATCAAAACAATAATTGGTTTATTTTAACTATAATATATTAAAACGAACAATATATTTAGTCAAAACAATCAAATTATTGTTTGCCTCAAGTACCATTTTTTTCAGTTAAGTTAGATTTATAATTAACATTGAATTTATAAGTTATAATACATAAGTTTTGTTCTCCGCAAACTCTATTGTACCCATATAACACTCAAAATTTTTTCTAGAAATGTCATAGAATCATAATCTGGTAATAACCAAAAAGAATAATATTATTCGTAAATTTACTGAATAGTTTTTTTTACATTTCAAATATAGATACAAATCAAAATGTAAAAAATCAGTCTAAGAAAATATTTAAGGCCAAGTATTGTCAGTTCATGCAGAAACAGTTCACTCCCAGAAACCATTTTTTTCACACAACCGAACACGGATGCCACAAACCCACGTGCAAACCTCCGTGATGACAGGTGGATGTAATCTCAGCCCCAGGTTGCAAATGAGTAAAGGGTGCCAGAAGAGGAAACGAGATGGAAGCGAATTGTGCATTATTGGCACCTTAATGAAACTGTTCTCGGTTAAGCCCGGCTATAGAATTGCGAACGAAAGACGAAAGGAAGAACGTAACAGGATTACCCAGCCGGCCCAAGTGATCCCGCGAGACTGGGGTAATCAGATTTCGTTTGTGTATTCGTCCCACGAGGTGGTGGACACATGCAGATGGATGGATATGGATATAGATATCCATACGCAATGCACAATTTGCAAGTCCACACGAATTTGTATGTGAAAAGTGAAAAAGAGAAAAACTTTTAGTGTTTGTTTCACTTGCAAGCAATGCACGCAGCATAGAAATAAAGAAAAGCACACACCGAACTAGCAAAGGTTCGAAGAAAAAAAGAAATTTATAGATATAAAATATTAGGAAAAGTTACCTCTGGCATGTGGCTTGAGCTTCCTCTTTAGCTTGCATCTCCTCACTTAGTCGTTGTTGCACAAAACGCAAGTGCACCTCGGGATCCAACTTAGAATCGTCGGACGACGAATTGAAGCATTTTTGCAGGCTGCAAACAAAACACTTTTTCAATCTTTTTTACTTCATCTCGTTTTTTTCTTGTAAAGAACAACTTTCGAGTCGAGATTTAAAAAATAAATAAATATTAGTTCATTTTGTTATAGTTTGATTCCTTCCTTTTACATTTATCGTTTCATTTCTCATTAATTTTTAATGAAAAATCGTACTGTGTATTTTTCTATTTCTTTACATTGTTGTCTCGTTTTCTCATTTTCCCCAAGGCTTTGCGCGATTTCCACTCGTTACATTAATTGATTTACTTGGATAAAGGATTTCAAAAAAGAAAAAAATAAACAAACAACAGTAAGTAAATTGAAAACAACATTTAAATTGAATTTAAAGGTGTTTTTCGTATCATTGTGTTTGCAGTTAAATATTACGCGAAAAAAATGCAGAAAATATAAAATATTAAATTTTTAAATTTATTATTGTTTTCAAATTATCCTAATTTGCTTTTCCCCGAGCAATTTAGCAATTTTTTGAATTTAAAATTTATAACTTTTAGATGGTACAAAGAGAATTCGACTAACACAGGTGGTGTGGTGGGTGAGGGCAGCAGGTGAGAGAGGAAAAGAAATGTTTGATCAACTACACAATTTCCCACATCTGAGACAAAAGAAAAAGTTGAGATGAGGTGGGGTTGTAAACCTGAGGAAAAAGGGGACTTGGAGGTTCGTGTTTCACACAATCCCTCCACCCACTCGATTGTTTCCTGGGTAACCCAAGACGATCCCGCCCTTTACTTTGAAGTTGGCAAAAAGCAATGTTTACTCTGTGAGCGCCAAAGGATAATCATCCAACACCACCCATTCGCTTTTCTTATTGCTATGACAACAGTCGCCAGTACGAATGTATGAGTTTTTCACTTTTCTTTAATGGGTGTGTTACTTTTTATTATTTATTTAGTTTTAAATTGAAATCGCGATTGAATGTTAATAATAATAATAGAAAATAATTAAATTTCAATATTGTAATGCGTTTAAAATTAGTCTCAATGACCAATTTTGTGCGACATTTTCACTGGAAACAAATCAATAATGCAAAAAGTAATGCATTCAGTGCAATATTGAATTTACAAAAATTTACAGTAATTAAATTCGTCGTAAAATCTTTTTCGAAACAAATGTTCTTAAATGTTTATAATAAATTTAATTATTGTAAATTTTTGTAAATCTGATTTTTTTCCATTGATTATCATTTATCCGAACTTTCATCCTTTCGTGTATAAATGGACTTTTAGATAAAATAAACAACTTTTATGTACCTGTTGGGAGTCCTTACGCTCAGCACACTGTTTGCATCTTCATCATCATCCTTATCGAGATTCTGTAACTGCAGAGATTCCTAAAAAAAAAAAAAAAAAAAAAAAAAAAAGGTTAAAACCCTTCGTCTTTATAACTAAGATTATATTTTCCAATTGCAGCACTTGAAAAAATCATTAGACAAGGCAAATCAAATAAATTTACTGTCATCACTCTGCCACCTGTTTCGCCTGTGCACTGACCACTTTACTCGTTCTACCGCCCTGCCATTATCGGCCATAAATACTTGATGAACTACTCGTCATTTATTCATGCACCTCAAGGGACCACAACCACTCCCCATCCCTCCCTTTCCACTTTCTCTGCAGTTATATGACAAGGGAAATTATATCACATGATTGAAGACTTCATTCTAAACAAAAAAAAAAACAAACAAAAAAACAATGGCGCCCAATCGTCATTTTTTAATTCAAAAAAACAAAGAAATCAATTATAAACATCGATTTTATGATTCAATTTTGATGAATGAATGCAATGATCCGCCATTTTATAATGAAAAAGACCGCAGCTCACGTGCGCAGTTCTGTCGACGAAATATAATTTCACGCGTGCGCACAATCCGTTTCCAATTTCAATCGGTCTAATTGGTGGCAATTAACCCTCCCTCACCTCGCACTTCCTCTATAAGCGTGATCCAAGGAAAAGGTGTCATGATAAGTCAGGTTGCGAGGGTGGTGGCGATTAAGGTAATGCAACTGCTCCCATGTGACACGCAATTATATCTGTCTCCAAGTGCATTACCGTTATTACAATCATTACCGACATATTTTTATCACTTTTCTATTTTGTTATGGCCAATTTGTCATTCACAACATTTCTTCAAATTTCAAAATCGATCTCAGTCGTATTTCAAATTTTTTTTTGAGTTTTAAAAATAATGGCAGATAAACAACTTGTTTGAAATATCGGGAAAATACATCAGAAAAAATCCTATCTAGCAAATAGGTATCTAAATCAAGTAGACAAGTTGCAAATCATTTATCAGCGGCAGTTATCTAACGTTTTTAAGCCGAAAACTCTAATTATTTCTCCTCACGCAGCGCATTTTCATTTATTATTAAACTCGCGCCAAAATCCATGATGAAAACTTATGATAAAAATATTTTAACTTTATCTGCGAGCATGACACACGTTTTTTCAAAATCAATTACGGTTCTATTAGATAATCAGAAAAGTTCAAGTGTCTCCCAGTTTCGCCTCATTTCGAAATTTAAAAAAAAAAGAAAAACATTTAATCTCATTATAACGTTTCCGCCATAATAAACTATGGGATTCAGTAATAAGCCTCAAACGCGTGCCAGATTTTGATTTCAGGGTGGCATAAGGGGAGAAAATTTGAAATGTATTGATCAGTCGTACGGCACAAAACGGGGAGCCGGGTGAATCGATGACGATTCGATGACACGTGACCATTGTCACGAGGAATCAAAGGGGGAGGGAACTAATCTGAGAACAGTATTCCGCCATCAGTTCCCATCGGGACACCGGAAGTGTCCAATGAGGCTTCGTGCTCTCGTACTCGACCTGCGAAACGCGGACATCCGGCGCGAAAAGCGCACACAAATTACTGTTTATATATTTTCTGCTAAAAACATTAAACTGTCAACAGTGGTCAAACTCGAGATGAGTCATGTAATGACTTAGTGGACAGTAGGTGGAGCAAAGTTCAATACGATATCGGTGAGCGCGAGGGTCAAGTACGAGTTTTCGTTAAAAAAAAAAAAAATTTAAAAGTGCATTTTAGTGCGAAAAATGCAGCAATCTTTTAAATTGATTTCAATTGTTAAATCTGAGACTCACTTTTAACTGTCAACTCCACTGGATACATTTTTCCATAAAGCACATTACCAACTCGCGAGTCGCAAGGGACCACAAATATCGATTGCACTAAAAAAATGAGTTTTTTACTTTTAAAAATTGCGATTCGATCTTGTCTGAATAAAATTTTCGCTGTGATAGCAGGCTCCATACCTGAACAAAGTTCCTGATAAAAGTTATCTACAATTTTGTTTGACTCCATTGAAAAATAAATATTTTCTCGAAATATTCCATGGAATATACCACTGATTTTAAAACCAGCATTATATTTGTAATTTATTTAATATTTTTAGCGTCAAAATTACAGATTTTAAGCTTTATTTTGAACACGATATTCACATTTGTGTGTTTTACCAGTAAAAAAGTTGAAAATTAATATTTTCCGAAGGTATTAGAGACTTAGCGAAAACTTGGTACCAAGCTACCAATTTACCAACATGCAAACTGAAACAATGGTTTCTAATT
>JAQIXT010000513.1:0-32212 GCA_034700445.1 Stenotaenia linearis | reverse complement strand
GCTCTCTTTAGTTTTTTCCCATGAATTCTGTTGTGACGCTATTCGTTGGGCTTTCTGTCGGAGCTGTATTACCTATTATTAAATTATTCTTGTTAAATAACAGTTTTAAGTGATTAGCAAGATGGTAACCAACCTTTTCTAAATTTGTTTCATCATTTTCGCAATTGGCAGAAACCAAATTTGCGTACAAATCCCAAACATGGCTGTTATTAGTTACTTGGGATGTCAGCCGTCCAAATAATTGCAGTAATTTAGGTTTTAATCTCATTGACGACGACTCATCATTACAAGGAAGATTTTGGATTACTGCGTTCGTTAATATTGTTAATATCTGTAAATTTTAAAAGATTAATAAAATATTGTTCTAATATTTGAAAATTACATAAAATTGTCAAATTTTATTTATAAATGACACGAATTAAATCGTGTTTCATTTTGTAAATAAAATTTATTAATTTAGCACTAAGGCTCAAACTGAATTGTGCATTGAATCGACACAATCAGGCTATCATTTAGTGCAGTAGTAGTACTAGTAGTTTGGTGGTAGAGATACCAATTAAATCTGATTTTTTCTCTCAACTTTTATTTTAAAAATTTTTCTTCAATACCTCCCCCGCCCATTTTTCATTTAAAAGTTAATTTAATTTTTTAATTCCAAAAAAAATAATCCATTTTTACCTCGTAAAAGTTTATAAAAAAAATAAAAATAAAAATAAAAAAATCACGTTTTTTAAAGAAAAACAAATTATGAAAAAAATTACCAGATTTAGGTGACAACTCCGGGTCACACTACAGTTATAGCCAGTAAGCATTACTCACCTCTAAATCAACATGTTTTTCTTTTAATTCTAAAATCCTGTGATAAGCCATTATTCCTTCATCGAAAGCTCGGCAATCAACACTAACCTAAAACAAAATTTTAACGAAAAATTAAAACTTCCCTTAAGATATATATTTCATTCGTTATTCATACCACCATGTAATTTTCCCAAATACGCCAATTGTCGAAATCGCATCTTAATGCTTCCTGAAGTGCTTTCCATGCTCTAGGCCTACAACAAAAACATTTTCAATCACTTCAAAATATTAATTCATAAAACATACTTTTGGTTTAATTTCAGGTACGCATTAGCTAAGTTATTCCATGCTTGAAAATTCTGTAACAATATTTTATTAGTCAATTATTTTTTACTCAAAACTAGATTAATAAAATATATATTACATCTGGCTCTAAACTCAAGCAATGTCGATATCCAGAAGCTGCATTCTCCCAATCTTCTATTTGCATAGCTGCATAACCTAAGTTGGATGATACGCCCAATTGCAAATGATTCAATTCCAAAGACCTTTTAAAGAAAGGAATGCATTGCGAATACTAAAACAGCAAATCATTAATTATTATTCAATATGGATTTAAATTCAGTTACTTACTTCTTTTTTCGCAAAATAATACTGTCCCATACACCTCTGTGCTCGTGCACTTCGTCCATTCGATAGCTCCCAAGCTTTTTCATAATATTCTACATTATCCGTTACATCGCCTAACGTACATAATAAATTCGGGGTTTCTTTAACCTCTAATTGTTGTCTTATGATTTCTTCAGCCTTAATTAAAATAATATTTTGTTAGAAAAATTATTGCATTTAATTTAATTAAATTAAACAAACCTGTCCCTTTCGTTCTAATAACTGATAACACGATATTACTTTATCCCAAATTTCTAGTCGTAAGTATATTTCTAACGCACTGCTCACAGCTCCCAGATTTAACAGTAAATCTGCTAATTTTTTCTGCAAACACAAAATCAATTACTTATACAGTATAAGTACAGTATAGTACTTCTATTTAAATAATAAAATTTACTTCTAATTTCCACACTGGCGGCAAACAAACTGAGTAGAATAAATATAATCTGTCTTTCAGAGTTGGCTGCGACTTGCTGAAAACTCCTACTAATTCCTAGTTTCAGATAAGAGTAATTTATAAATGATAATTGTTACGTCTAATATTTAATAAAATATACTTGAAATTGCATCATTGCTCGTTCCTTAGTCTTATTTCGCTTGGCTTCTAATTGTGAACGCAAAAATAATGCTTTTGCTTGGACGGACCAAACTCGAGGTTGACTAAAAACTGCCTACATTAAATAAGTTTTAATTTTAATGACAAGCGAGAAAACAATTGAAGTTATATTTTACGTTTAAGTATGCCATTAATTCTTCTTCTACCAGCTTGTGAATTGGATTGGTAATTTGAATTTGAACACTGAAAGAAAATCAAGTTATTGACTTGTAATCATTTGATTTTAAGCATTCTGTTACTCACTAAAGACTAAGTATGATGGCTTGTTCCTCTGGAGTTAAGTTATTCATCAAACTATCAGCATCGTTGGTAAAAGAAATTTTCTCTCGACGTACTCCGTCATTTAATGCAATATCCTGTATTTCAATCATTAAAAGACATCAGTCCATCTATTTAATGCGAAATTCATTTCCTTTTACCTTTGGAAGTTCCATTGAATAATTATCAGAATTTTCCTCGGAAATTGAACTTGTGACATTCAATTTTAGTTGAGCTTTAGCACTTTCTTGAAAATAAGTTCGCTTTCCCAATGCACCTAACAAATTTAAAGTCAATTTATTATAATAACTGAATTCACTTTTCATAAATAACAATTTACCAGTTAAACTGATGTCGAGTCCCGCTATTTTCTTTGCGTCTTGTAAGTGCTCCTCCGACTTTTTCGTGTCGTAGTAACATAAAAACATTGAAGAACATTCTAGATGAAATTGTATCTGTAATCGCCTGAATGACAAACAATGATTTTAAACTCTTGATATGGAACTTAAATTTCTCTAAATTTGTTTGTACCGGTATTTATCATTTGCCATGACAGATTCAATCAATTTTGTTTTCTCGAAGCAAGATTTTGCTTCAGTGTTAAGATTTGGAGATTTCTCATCCAACATTGTTTGATGAGTTATGATGCAACGTAATGCCCACCAGTGAAATGTCTAGCAACAAAAAAATCATTTTAAAAAAAAATCTTTGAAATTTAATTTTTTTCTTTACCTGACAATATGCAATTGACTTTAAATTCATACAAAGCAGAACTCTCGCTAACCATAACAATTCTGGAGAATTAACTTTTGGATATAACGCTCCATCTATACTTAAAAACTTGACGGCATGGTCAGCTAATGATTCTGGAAGTAAATTATATTTTCCGATAACTTCTGTGATAAAACTCATGAAATTATGTACAGATGTAGAAGGCCCGGTCCAATTATCTCGCACAAATAACTGCAAAGCGGACGCTCCGCATAAGAGAACTGCTAATTCTCTGCTGCAAAAAAGGCAAATTTAATTTATAAATCATTCAGAATGAAATTTGTACATTACCGAGATCCTTTTTTATTTATAAAATCAGTAACACATTGACATAAATGTTCTTCCACTGAATCGCTTTCAGAAAGCACAACATTTTTCCACAGTGGTGCAAGTAATTCAGTTTTCATACAGTCTTCGTAATTGCCATTGCAAAAGGCAGATATTGCATTTTCCAAGTCATTGTCTGTAAATTTTAAAAATACTTGTAATGTTCGATTTAAGTTCGAGAAACAATGTAAACTTTACCTTCCGAAACGGACTCGTCGATTACGTGACCGAGCAGTTTAATTTCCAAATCCAACAGAAGACAATCCGATTTTAAATTTTCTTCTTCCAACACGTGGTCAACACTTTCGGCCATAATGTTAGTTTTCCTAGGTTTACCGGGTTTTACGTTACGCACTGGATATGGCGCTTCCAGTCAAGACTACTTAACATTTCCTTCAGCAGATGGCGAAATAAAATTTGATGGATGTGTAGCCAATGATTCACATCGGCGGCAAATTTAAAATGTATTTATTGCTGCGTGCGATGTCATTTGGAGTATTTCATTCATGGCGGCTAGCGAAATGCTTGGCCTTGCCATAATCATTCTTTAGACATGGAAACACAATCTATTTAGTTAACTACGTTGGTCTGGATATCATTTCAATCATCCCACTAGATTTTGGCTTATAAAATAATATTATCATGGCCGCTTTAAAGTAAAAATACGATTTTACAATTAACTATTTCAATGGTGTAAATTTTATGTTTAAATGTTTTGATTAAGATTTCAATTGCACGAGATAATGGACCAAGACCACTTAAGTATATTACAAGAACAATTTTCAACTATAAAATCGGAAAAAGGAATTTATGGAGAATTTACTCTTGAAGAATTCAAAGAAGTATGCTTTTGGCAATTTGCAACTACAAAATTAATTTATTAAAATTACTTAAGGTGATGAATCTTTACGTGACACCAAATATCAGTCAAACTGAATTGGAAGCAATTTTTACTCGATTGGATTTTGAGAATGTAGGAATTGCAAATTGGAATTCATTTCTACTATATTTACACGGTGAAAAAGAAGCCAAATCTCGAACAGTATTGCTTGGACCCAGTATTGAAGTAGCAGTTTCTGAAACCTTTCAGATAATTCGCACAGTATAAATAAAAGAATAAATCCGAAATTTTGAAAAAAAAATTTGACATCCATTTTTAAAATTCAGAATGTTCACGAAGATATCATCTGCAAAATTGACTTGATGCCTGTAAATACTGAACCGGAGTTTCCTAACGCTCGCTACGTGACCATTAGCAGAGAAGGTGCTTTAGCTCTTTGGAGTCCATCATGGAAATTGAATAAACACAGAAACATTAATGAACCAATGCCCATGTTCAGAAATGTGAAATTCTTGTTAATTGATATGGTAAAATGTCATTTAAAATTTTTAATTAATATTTTAATTACTTTTATATCTTTTAGGTTAGCTTACCCAATGTAGAATTGATTGGAATCACCTGTTCAGATAACTGTATACGATTCTTTGATTCCCAGAGTCTAGATTGTCTTTTTATTCTAGAAGGTTTTTCGGCAACAATTATGACCATAAGTTATTGGTTTAATTCCTCGGATCCAAGTTTTGCAATGTTACTACTTGGTGATACAGCAGGTTCAGTGATAGCGATGCATTTCACAGATTGCCTTGTCACTAGAGCGTTTGGGCCAAATCCAAATAAAAATAAAATCCAATCTGTTACAATGCAAGAAATAATGGCTGGAGCAAAGTCTTTTATTTCTGTTGTAAAATACAAAAACCTGCATGGAGATTGGGTCAAACAGGTAACAAATAACAACTTACTCTGTTTTGCACATCACTGAAATACTTTTTTTTCGTAGGTGCGGTTCGATCCATACTTAAAATGTATTATGTCTTGCTCAAATTATTCTCAGCGGTCCCTTATGCTAATAAAAATAGGAATACTTCCTAGAGAAGACTGGGCCTTTGATATTCCACGAGGCGTTAATTGCTTTGATTACAACCCCGTGTGTAATTTAGTAGCAACTGGTGGTATAGACAGACTCGTCAGACTTTGGAATCCTCGTATAACTTCAAAGCCTGTTGTCAGTTTTGTCGGCCATGGAAGTCCAGTCAATTATATGTTTGTTACCAATTTTAAAGTGTTCAGCATCTCGTCGGATAAAATTCTCAAAGCTAAATTATAATTCATTTTCTTTTACCTTATGGCACTAAACAATTTTATTTTGCAGGTGTGGGATACAGTAGAAGAGAAATGTATCCAAAATTTTCCTTTGGTTCACATCCCGATAGGAACAGCTCCCATCTCTTCGGCTTGCCACAATCCTTACAAACACTTACTTCTTGTAGCCATAAACAATATTGTTTCGATTAAACTACTTACAGAAGACCGAGGTTGGGAAACAGTGCTATTAAATGATCTTGTAGTGATGTATTTATTTGAAGCTTTTACAGACGTTGATGTTTTTGCTAGTCATCCGACACCTATAACTGGAATAGTTTACAGTAAATTGTACAATCAAGTCGTGAGTGTTTGTCAGTATGGATTAATTACTTCTTGGGATCTCGATACTGGAAATTGCGTTCTTCAAGTATATCGAAAATTTTTTTAAGTTTGTAATATTTAGGGTAATTTTTATTTTTTTTAGATTCAGCGAGCTCATTTTATAATAGAAAATGGAGAAGAAGTTCCAACAGGCATTTCAGCAGTTTGTTTGGATGACACTGGAAAGAGGCTATTTACGTGTGGTTTGGATGGTTATTTAAAAATTTGGAATTTGGGAAGTGGTTGCACGTTAATCCACACTATTAGGATACCTGAAAAGCAAAACATTCTCACAGTAATCGTAATAAATGACTTTATCTATTTCGGTGGTTGGAGCAAACGAATATATTGCGGCGAGTTAACGCATGATGGAATCAAAATGCATGTAATATTTGAAATATACATTAATTTAGCTTTTTTTTTTATTTAATAAATTTATTCTTTCTCGGTCCAAAGAAAATATGGAAAATACATCACACGGATGATATAATCAGTTTAACTCATTTTCAGAATGAGTGTCTTATCAGTTGCTCGTGGGATGGGAAAATGTGCGCTTGGCAATTCAATGGCTCATTAATACAATCGATAAATTTATACCACTACTTATCTCAACGCGCTGAAATACCAATGCTACCAGCTTCTGGTGCAATCAGTCGTATGTCAGTACGAACAAAATCATCAATATCCTTAACAAGTGCCAAGTAAAATAATTTCTTTTGAACTTTCAATTCATCGTTGCATTATTAAATTCTAGCTTAATTTCTTTACAGAAGTCAATCTAGTCTCCCGAAAATCGTTGCAGAAAGCAAAATTAAAGCTACAAAAAGCATGGCTTCATTAAAAACAAAACCCAAACGAGTTAGATCGTACAGCGTTGATGAACCAGAAATTATATGTCCACTTGTCCGAGTGTTGTGTCTGCAAACTCGTCCGGTAAAGCCACGGATTGGAAATCTATTAGCAGCTGATGTCATGGGCAGAATTCAAGTGATATTTTCAATAAAATCAATCGATCTTAAATTTAAATTTGATTTTTTTAAATTGAGCACTTTATTTCAGTAGGTTTGGTCCACGACCTCGCCTTCAAATGCTCTTGCAGTGTTTGCAAGTGTAACCTTGGAGCAGCAGTACACCACTTGTATGGTTACAGATAGTCAAAATAAATTTCTAATTACAGGTAATAATATTTTCTAATTAAAATATTTTCAATAATGAAACGTTAAAATAGGTGATACCCGTGGTTTCTTAAGGATATGGTATATTCGATATTTTTGTTCTGGTGTTTTTCTATTGAAAGGCCAAATGACACAAACTCCTGAAATTAATAAGTTTCCGTTTTGTCGAAAAAAGTTACGAATGGTTGCCAATAAAGCTCAGCAACAACTGAAGCGTTTTACTCCGTACGAATTAGCTGATGATTTGGACGTTAACCCTCCCGAACTGCTGAGTTGTTATCAAGCGCATTTACAAGCTATTGGTGAAGTGAGTGCCGTGCAGCGAAGCAAACCCGTTCGCATTGTGGGGGTTTAATGATACAGGTTATTATTAATTATATTTCAGATTGTTTTTGTAGAAAATAAGGAAATTATAATAACTTCCAGTGGCGACAAATCAGTTCGTTTGTGGACGTTGTACGGTCGGTTTATAGGAATGTTTGGCGATCCAAAAGGATGGAACTTAATAGATCTACTAACACCTCCGATTAAGAGCAGAGATCGAAAAATACCATCGGATGTTCGTAGAGTTTCATCAGCCACAACATTACAGGTTTGTTTAATTGCGTTTAAAATTTAAAAGATTATAATACATTTTTTTTTATTATTCAGGTTTTGTTTTCGGGTTTAAGTGTGCGTTGGTGGAAAGTTCGCGAAGAATTTCTTGTCAATTACATGCGCGCCATTTTAAAACGCAAAGCGAAAAGAAAACTTAAAGAAGAAAAAAAGAGAGTCACAACACCTCAGCTGGCAGCAAGAAGAATGTCAAGAAAAATTATTTCCAATACACGGTACGGTCTTCCATTGGGAATTCATTATAAACTTCCGAAAAAGAGTACACCAACACCAAAATCGATATCGTCAGAAGAAATGCGAAAGACTGTAATTATTTTATAACATTTCTTGTTTCGAAGTAACAAAATTTAACTTTCAAAGCTACAAGTTGTCCACAAATATGTGCCCTGTCACGAATTGGAAGAAATATCACTCGCAAATGCTCATCATATAGTAAGTGTTTTAACAGCAAAACGAAGAAAATCACGGTAATCAATTTTAATGTTCAAGTGAAATACCGTACAGGGAATGTTAAAATAGAAATTTCTATTCCAGTTCATCGTCATTCAGTACAGTGAGCAAAGGTCTTTCAGGTCTTTCAGACGGAAAATAGTTCAATGTTGTTTAAATTTATCGTTGTATTAAAAGAATAAACGTATTTTCATTACCCTTTGTCATTTTATTAATCATCAACAATTCAATCGCAACAATTTAATAACAAAAATCATCTTTTAATATAAACAACAATAATTTCGAAATTAGGATAAAACTATATATTGTTGACTACTGTTCTCATTCAAACAGAATTTGTGGTTAAAATGGCTAAGAAAAAAAAAGAGAAAACCGAGTCATTAGGAATTAGTAAATTGGTGTGTATATCTGTCACGTTTATTTAATTAGAATTCATTTATGGTTACTTTGCTGATAATTAGTTCCGACATTCTTCTCCAACCGATAAATTGCTTTTATTTATCGGGTTCATTTCTGCAATCATCTCTGCGGCTGGACTTCCGGCCTCTATTGTTTTGTTCGGTCGTTTAGCTGACAGTTTTGTGTATTTTAGTATTGCACTTAAGCAAAAAGAAAATAATAAGTAAATTCGTCGATAACTCTATTTTTACAAATTTACTTAAGACTCGCGTATTTTTAGGGAAATGAGCGATAAATTTTATAACGCAGACGAATTTATGAGAGATGTTGAAGAATTTGGAGTTGGCAGCTTTATAATTGGAATTATTCAATTATTTTTTTGTTATATTACGATGATAACTATTACGCGAGCAGCCAAATCGCAAGTTCACAGAATAAAACTATTGTATTTTAAATCATTACTTCGACAAGATATTACTTGGTTCGAGACTTATCGTGGAGATTTGACAATTCAAGCTGGAGAGTATAAATGAAAAATATCTAATAATCTGCAAAAGAACTAATCGTCTTATGTTTAGGGCTCTGTCAAAACTGGAAGAAGCAATTGGACAAAAATTTGTATTATTATTATTTTTCTTTTTCGCATTCGCTAGCAATTTAATTGTAGCATTGGCGTATGGATGGAAATTAACATTGGTCATACTTTCGTTAGTGCCATTTTTGTTTATATGCTCCTATTTCTTCAACAGGGTATACAATTTAAAGTAATAATAACATATTAAATTATTATTATTATTATTTTAAAGATTCAAACACGATTTGAAGGTAGACAGAATTTTGTATATTCTAAAGCAACGACTTTAGCTGAAGAAGCATTCTCTGCAGTTCGAACTGTTGCTGCATTTGGTGGCGAAAGTACAATAGTTAAATGGTAATCACTCACTGCGTAAGCACGAAAGGTTATAATTTTTAGTTGTACATTATTAGGTATACTGAAAAGTTACAACTTGCAAATCGTGCTGGACTCGATAAATCTTTGGTCAATTCAATCCAACAAGCTTTTCTATGGGCATTCGAATACGCCAGTTTTGCTTTAGGATTTTGGTACGGAGTTCAATTGATAATTGAAAGCAAAGAAGACCAAACTTATGAATACGAGCCAAGCGTATTACTCATTGTAAGTTTTGTCTTTTGATTTACATACTAATTCCTTTGTTTTTTAATTATTCTTATTTTTAATGTAGGTTTTTTTCTGTACTTTGCTGGGTTCAATGGCTCTTGGCCAGGCAATGCCTTATTGGGACGCATTAAATGCTACCAGAGTAACCGCAGTTCCAATATTTAAAATCATCGACAGAGTAAATAACTTAATGAAAATTCAATCAGTTTTACATAATTATATTCAACTGTGATAACAGGTGCCATTAATGGATACTTTTTCAACAGCCGGTTTGAAACCGACTGAACTTAAAGGATTTATTGAACTTCGGAATGTTAGTTTTACATATCCAGCAAGACCTGACGTTCAGATATTAAATAAAGTTAGTTTAACGTTTAAAATGGGAGAGAAAGTTGCATTGGTGGGTAGTAGTGGATGTGGAAAAAGCACAATACTTCATTTAGTAGAAAGATTTTACGATCCGGACGAAGGCGAAGTAAAACAAAATTACAATCCTTACTTTATTTTTTTTGTATGAACATCTATATTTAAAAATATAGGTGTTTATAGATGGAAATGACATTCGGAAGCTCAATTTAAACTGGCTTAGACAAAGAATCGGATGTGTCACTCAAGAACCAGTTTTATTTGCAACCAGTATTAGAGAGAACATCTCTCTAGGAATGAATGTGTCTGACGAAGACGTGGCAGAAGCAACTAAGAAATCAAACGCTTATGATTTTATTATCAAATTACCAAGTGTAAGTAAATAATGACAATATACGAGCAAAAAAAACTTAATTTTGTTGCTCTCAGAGATTTTTAACTGTGGTAGGAGATAGAGGGTCTTTTTTAAGTGGAGGGCAAAAGCAAAAGATCGCTATCGCACGTACATTTCTTACCAAACCTAAGATTCTTTTGCTCGATGAAGCTACTTCGGCTTTGGATAATCAAAGTGAAATGTTAGTACAAGCAGCTTTAGATGAAGTATGTCCTTTTCTATTTTCTCTTCTTTAAGTACTTGCTGACAGAATTAACTCCAAAGACAGGAAAAGGTCGAACTACGCTTATGGTTGCACATCGTTTGTCTACAATCAAAAACTGTGACAGGATTATTGTCTTAGACAAAGGATGTGTGGCTGAAATGGGTACTCACGAACAGTTAATGACGAAAAAAGGATTTTATTTCGGCTTAGTTAAGTCACAGGTAATTTAATGAAAAATTAAGATTGAATAGATACTTATTGTGAAAGTACTTTGTTTAGTTGGTCGAAGATATAGAAGATATGGGTAATAAAGTAGGATAAGTTTTTTAACCTCACACTGCTACAATTTTATTCTGATGTTTTAGACGTGGATTCTGAATTGGAATCGCAAAAACTCGCCGAATTACTTTCGTCGAAAAGACCGAAACGAGTCAGCATATTAACAGAATCGAAAATAAATATTCCCGAGGATACCAAAGATACAACTCCATCACTTATTCGTATTTTTAAAGTCAATAAACGTGAATGGGTTCAATTACTATTTGGTTGCATTGGAGCGTTGGGTTTTGGATGTACCATTCCTTGTTATGCGTTACTGTTCGGTGAAATTATGGGGGTAATTTAATTTAATATCACCTTTTTTTTAAAAACCTGATTATACATTTTAGATCAATGTGTATAAATATAAAAATAATAAGAATTATAAATATAGGTTCTCTCTATGGAGGATCCTGAAGAAGCCAGGGAAGCTGTAAATTATTACTCAGTTTTTTTCCTCATTGTTGCCGTTTGGGCAGGAATTTGCATATTTCTGCAACTCTATATGTTTGCTGTAGCTGGAGAATTGCTTACTATGAGATTAAGAATAATGACTATATCTGCAATATTGACACAGGTACCAAAAAATAATTTATATACAGACCATATATAAAATCATTTTTGCTTAAAGGAAACAGCCTGGTTTGATGATCCAAACAACAGTGTTGGAGCTCTTTGCACTCGTTTATCATCTGATGCTAGTAACGTTCAAGGAGTAAGTAAAACTCGACCAATAAAAATAGTTTTTCAAGAATTTCACTTAGGCTACAGGAATAGGTGTGGGAATCCTTCTGCAAGCTTTTGGCGCTTTAGGGGTGTCTCTAATTATAGCTTTAATATTGGTATGGAAACAAGCTTTAGTGAGCTCCATTATGATTCCACTCATCTGTGTGGCAACTTATCTGGAGTCCAGATTCGTTTCAGGAGAAGTAGTCCAGGAAATGAAGGATCAAGAACATTCAGCGCATGTTGGTTTTCATTGAGTGAACTATCCCTAAAAATTATTTCACAATTAAATTTTTCAGATTGCAGTTGAAGCAGTCTCAAATATCAAGACTATTGCTTCGTTATGCGCTGAAAATTTATTTTACATTAAATACGAAGAAAGTTTGAAATTATCAGAAAAGTTACGGATTACTTTCGTGTGTAATTCAATTTACTCGAATGATTTTACACTTTAGGGGTTTCAATAGACAGCATTTGCGAGGTCTTTTATTCGGCTTTTCACAAGCCATTGAATCTTGGTCGTATGCCGTAAGCCTTTGGTATGGGGGTTACCTCATTAATAATGAAGGCGTTAATTATGCAGACGTATTCAAGTTAACTTAATAAACACAGTTAATGAAAAGTTTTTAATATAACTATTTTCGCTAGAGTTGGGGAGCTTCTGATCTTCGGAGCCATATTAGTTGGCCAATCTATTGCTTTTGCGCCTAATTACAGCAAGGGACTGCTTTCGGCCGGAAGACTTTTCGAGTTAATAGACAGAAAACCGAGAATAAAATTTAATGAAAGTAACCAATTTAAAGTAAAACTACTGCTTCAAACACTGCAAGAAAATCAGATTTAAAGAACAAGTTATAAAATTTACCAGAAAGCGTTCGGTTAAAATCATCAATGTAACGTAATTCTAAATTTTTATAAATCCAATTTTTCTTGCAGTTGAATGTTAATAGAATGGAATGTTATAATACCATCAAAATTTATTTCATTTAGCCCAATCTCAAAGGTTCTAAAATTGAATACGACCACGTTAAGTTTTCTTATCCTACTCGTCCAAGCCGAGTTTTGAAAGACTTTCACTGCCAAGTCAAACATGGTCAAACAGTTGCATTTATTGGCAGTAGTGGAAGTGGTAAAAGTACCTGTATTCAATTATTAGAACGGTTTTATGATGTCAATGACGGTATGGTGGTAAGTTGCTTCACTTAAATCTTAAATTGTAATTCTTATATCAATTAGTCACATTTTTCAGCGCTACGCTAATCACGACATCAGAGTATTAAACCTCAATTGGTTAAGATCCCAATTTGGATTAGTTTCGCAAGAACCGACTTTATTCGACACCACCATTGCTAACAACATTGCGTTTGGTGATAATACCAGAACTTTTGAAATGCCTGAAATCATAGAAGCTGCTAGAAAAGCCAACATCCATAACTTTGTAAATGATTTGCCAGACGTAATCACATCTATGTAAAAAATTTAGAGAGATGTTAAAATTAAGTTTTATAGGGTTATGACACTGAATTAGGCCGAAAAGGCACTCAGTTAAGTGGCGGTCAGAAACAGAGAATTGCAATTGCCAGAGCGTTAATTAGAGACCCCAAAGTGCTGTTGTTAGATGAAGCAACCTCTGCTTTGGACACCGAAAGTGAGAAGGTAATAGTTGAAGTTGTAATTCGTGTAAATACCTGCAAGCAGTTTTATTTTTTCAGATAGTACAAGCAGCATTAGATGCAGCTATGATCGATCGAACTTCCATCGTGATCGCTCACAGATTGGTAACAATTCAGGATGCGGATAAAATAATAGTTGTGCATTCAGGTCACGTGGTTGAAGAGGGATCACATCAAGAATTGATGGCTCGGAAAGGAATTTATTATCAAATGATTTTGTTAAGTGCTCGATAACTCATTGTTGTAAATTTAAATATATTTTAATATTTAGATGTAAATAAAATTATTGATTTTTTAGTAACACGTGCTCGATAATTCATTGTTGTAAATTTAAATATTTAGATGTAATTAAGCTCTAGGATAAATACATTTTTAATATGGCTGCTGTGTATATATACAATATCGCGCAATAATACGCGAGCCACAAAAAAGTGAAAAATCTACGTCTTTAATTCCTTCCCTCTTTGTATGAAATTATTGTCACTAACCACTAACTTTCTAACCCGAGAAGCAACAATGAAAATAGCAACACAACAAACCAAATTCGAGTTCATTGTCAACCATTTTCCTTGCGAAGTGCCTGTAACTGCTGATACTGTTTGGAGTTTTTGTGGAAAATATTTTAAATGTCTAGTATGAAAACAGAATTAAAATGAATCCTAAAAGGAAGTTAACGATTCTAAAGAAAGGTAATTTTATATCTATTTTTTAATTCAGAATATTTATGCATCGTTCCAGGCTAATAATGAACAAGATCAACTATCCAGATATACTGAAAAAAATTCAAAGTCTTCTTGCCAAAAGTGTAAAGTGAGATAAGAGGCAGAAGTCATCAACATTTTTTAAAGTTGAACTAAATTTTAGGCGGTATGGCTATAACAAAAGTCACTATGAAATTCTTAAAGTGAGCAGGACTGCAACTGTCCAAGAGATTAGAGACTCTTTCCTAAAGCTTTCTAAAGAGGTCAATAATATTAAGCAAAAAGCATAAATATTTAAGTATAAAGTATAAATTCATATAAATAGAGAGTTCGTCTTATAACTTATAAATTCAATGTTAATTATAAATCTGACTTAAATAAGACATACGTTTTGTTCTCCGCCAGAAGCAAAGCGGGGTCTGATTGTATTAATCAATATCAATTTCCAGTTTCATCCAGATACACGACTGAACGACCCAGACAACCAAGATGATTTTATAAAAGTTAATGAAGCTTACTCAATTTTGAGTAAACCAGAAACAAGAAAAATTTATGATAATCAATTAACTTCAGTCTCCTCTCACTTTCCACGGTTTGCCATTTATAGTTTATATTTCTAATGAAAAATTTTTATATTATTTTTTTAAATCACAGGTCTTGGCAGTATGAATCAGTTTTTGAATCGCGAAAATTTCCACTCAGCAAAAATACAACTCGAATATTGAGCCCAATAATTGGAATTGCCTTTCTACTGGCAATGCTTAAAATCCTAATAATAATTTTACAGCTTGCTTTTTTTCTCCTTGTCTTGTTCTTGCTCGCTCATGTAATGACAAAAAGACACAAACCGGTGATGAAAAGACTGAAGAAGTGGTGGGATAAAAACTAATATTTTTCTCCTTCTACGGCTGGTTTTATTAACTTTTGCACTAATGTTGAGTATTGATTAAAAACATGTTTCTAAAGCACAAGTAAAATGTGTCTCTCATTGAGTGAAACCTCACCATGTAACCATGTGCCAAATATAAATCTATCAAAATCACCACTGTAAACAACGTTTTTGTAATATGTAAAATGTAAACTTCAAAGTCAAAAATTTGGTAAAATTTAAATAAACTTCTAAAAATATGTTAATAAAAACTTCATACCCCCTTGTGGCTTTCTGCAGTTTACCTTTCTCACAATTATTTTTTGATATAGTTTTCCCTATCTAACTTGTAAATAATGGTAAAAGAGTAATGGTAAAAGAAAATAAATTTTTTTTATTCAATTTTATGATAATTTTTTTTTCATAAAAATATAAATTTAAAAAATTATTATTATAAAATTGAATTAAAAATTGACACGTTCAAGTTCTTTACATTTCGTATGCAACAAACCTGCAAATACTTCATAATGATGGTTTAAATTCCGTTCTACATGAATTTTTGTTAAGGTCCCTAAACAACCGTTTGCCTGTGTACATCCATAAAATACTCTTCGGATCCGAGAATGTGTTAATGCCATGCTACACCTGTGATTTAAAAAATGTAAAAATTAATACAAAGATTAATATAATTTCTCTCTTATTTAAACTAAAGATTTAACTAACAATAAGCAGGGTTCTCTGGTAACATACAAATCGAAATTTGTACATAAATATGGAATTTTGTCAGATTGAATCTGATCATTTGTGATATTTTCAACCGGAATTTCGTTATCTGAAATTAAATAATTTTTATTTTTAATTAGAATTTTTAAAAAAAAATTTATTTTAATTTTATACCTTTCACTTTCCAGCAGCCTCCACCTTGAGATTTAGCAACATCGTCGATGGCTACCATGACTGCGTGCTTGAGCGGGTGATTATTTCTTTGATCAAAACCATAACCTATTATTTTTCCCTCTTCAGGATCAACAATGACGGCACCGACTATCACCTGCAATTATGATTAAAAAAATAATTCGTCTTTCAAATTCTATCCTGCATTTTGATTTTAATTTTACATTTGCATTACACGATTGTTTCTGATCGAGAACACTTCTTGCTATACGGATTGCTTCCTTCATGTAGAATGCATGCTTATTTAATTCGATCGAACTAAATATTGTATTATTTAACAATTTTGATATACTAAAAAGTTTTCAAAATTAAAATTAAGTTTTTATTAATTTGAGGGAATGGGAATAAATTCTCTTACTGTTTATTTTCGTGAAATTGTTGAGGCCAAAATTTTACCCCGAAATCGTACTGTGTTCGAGTTAATGGAGGCGACTCGGGAACTTTCAATAATGTAACTTTATCACTTAATCCATTAACATCATTTAGTAATAAACTAGTGTCTAAAGTTTCTGTTACTTCAATTTCTCCGTACTTTGCATCCTCTAATGTGCATATTATAATTTGAAGTCTGTCTAAATGATAATCAAATTCAAGTTTAATTAATAACTGAAAACAATTTAAATCGCATTAAATAAATTACCTGAATTGTTTTTGACTCTCTTTAAATGCTGTAAATTGGACAAAGGATATACACCTTGAAGGCGTCTGTAATTGTAAAAGATTGATAAATATATTAATAATTTCTTTAAATATAAAAACTCACCGTACAATTCTTGAAGTTTCTTTTTTATCGGTTATCTCTGCTACATAAACAGGAACTAAATTACAATCTTTGGTATATTGGTCCGCAAGAACAGGAACAATTGTTATCTCACTATCTAATCAAAGAAACAGAATAAATCGAAAGTTTCACTGTTAAATTAAATAGTTATTACCATCATCTAATTTTAATTTTTTGCTAGGAGTGTCATTTTGCCCAATTCTGTGTTTCTGCTCCATGTGGGTTTCCATTTCAAATGTTGCCAGGAAACAGTTAACTAAAGAACAAATCCCGGAAATGTTTGTGACGTAAGAAGATGTTTCGTCGTCTGCAGTTTAGCATTTTACTAAAAATTGACATTGGAAAATGTTTGTATCACAATTTATATGGATTTACAAATTAGACTTTATTTCTATCGTTGAGCAATCTCAGAGTGTTTAGATGTTATTCTTGGAAGAAACTCCATTCTCGTCCAAAAACTTCCCTAAGACTGATTTTAAATATTCTATTTTCTATTTCTAAAAAACGCAAGCCCTGGAACATTTAAAAATAGTTTTTATTTTGACTGTACAGTTATAGCAAGTTGTTTATAAAAAATACGAATAAAATGAAAATATTTGATGTCCCATTATGGTTTTATTGAGACCAGTTGTTAACTTGCTTGTCAGATGTGTTAGGTGAGATTAAATAACTCTGCTAATCAACTGATATAAAATTGTTCTCATTTACAGATGGCGTTCTAAAACTCACTATGAAACTCTAAAAGTCGACCGGAATGCCACTAATAAAGAAATAAAAGATTCTTTCGTGAAGCTTTCAAAAGAGGTGCCTAGAAAAATTATATTAAATTACATTCTAGTTTCTCTCACTATTTTAAAATCCATCCGAAGCTTCATCCGGACAAACGACCAAATGATCCAGCAAGTCACAACGCGTTCGTGAAGCTGAATGAGGCATACAGAACCTTAAGTAAATCGGACACAAGACAAATTTATGATAATCAACTAAGAAATCAACATTTCGCCAAATCTCAGTCAAGTTCGATCTACACGAATCATCCTGGGTATAAGAATTGTTTACTGAACTCATTAGAAAATGATGTAATAATAAAATTAAAAGTATAGATATTGGCGAGATGAATCGGTGTGGGAGTTCCGCGACCGATCCAAAGACAGACAGTACGAAGGCAAACCTTATTATGGGATTAAAGATGTCGGTCGCATGCCGAATCTATGGATTGCATCAGCCTGTATTGCATTCATGTTTATCGGAACGTTATTTCAATTCTATTCAATCCGGTAATAGCTTTAAAATTCAATATCTTCCATTATTATTAATTAAATTTTAAGATTTGGCCGAAGTATTTTAGACGAAAAAGCTAAACTAGCAAACGAAAAAAATAATGAAATTCTACGAGAGATAAAAGATAGGTTGTTTTTATTTCTATTTTTATTTCTTTAATTATTTCTAAACCAATATATTTGATTTTACAGAGATGTTGACATTGATACACAACTAGAAATCCTTAGAGCAAATATCGAGAAGCGCTCAAAGAAATAAAAATCTTATTTTTTGTATTGTTACATTTAAAAATAAATACTTCCTGTGATGTGATGAGTAACTAAAATAAAATTTTGATTTTTGTTAATAAGTTTAATTATTTTCTGACAACTACAACTGCCAGTTTCAATTAGCTGGTGAGCACAAATTTCGCCATTAATGGGATATGGTCAGAAGGCGAAGTGCAATTTGGAAGTCCCCCTAAACTCCTAATTTCGTCATCACATAGCAACGAATAAGTCGCGAGTAGTTTTAAACTTTCCTCTTTAACCGTATGTCGATCAATAGTCCCGTAAGAAAAATTACAATTTTTATTCTTTATGGAATAAAATATATAATCAACGGTGCAACTCGCTCGAGTATGTTGAGTCGTAACTTCTCGGTGCCCAGGTCGTCTGCGGGAAATGTGGTCATAAACAGACACCAGATTCAACGGATGCGACATAAACCCACTGGAATAAGTGCATTTTTCCTTGTCAGTTAACACTAAATTTGGATCATAACCGTCGTCGTCTGTCCGATCACTTTGGTCGTTAGCATATCTGCAATAATCCGTAACCCCTAAGCTTGGAGGTAGCAATTCGTAGGAGAGCTTTCTCGGAGTGAAATAGTTTCCTCGGGTTTGGCCTGACATGGTCGCTATTGGGAGCCCTTCGTAATGAATTTTCCCAGTGTGCAAAAACTTATAGATTTGGCAGTGGGGTTCACTATTCATATCTCCACAAATGATTACAGGAAAGAGTTTCCTGCCATCTTCACCCGATTTTAGTTGAGCCATCTTGTTTACTTCTGCGAACATCAACTGCAGTTGAGCTAATTTAATATCGCCTCTTTTCGGATTGAACAACAGATGAGTTGTGGCAACGCACACGCGTTGGTCTTCCGACGAATGATTTTTTGGTTTAAAAAGTGCGACTATGGCCACATTGTCGCGATCTAACAACGTCACGTCCGGTTTCCTGAACTCTACAGCTTGCCATTTATCGAGAGAAAAAGCAGATTCTTTGTAAAATATTGCACAGCCATCATATTTGTCTCCGGTGCGCTTTTTATAAATGCCATCGTATCCTACGAAAAGAAAAAAAGTTAAATATTTAAAAAAAATTAATTAAAAAAAGACTCACCTGATTGTCTCATGTTAGGGAAAAAAAATTCGTGATAATAATCCTCCTGAATTTCTTGCAAACACAAAATCTAAAGCATAATTTACTTTATAGTTATAAACATTTTTTCAAAGAAAATTAACTGACATCGGCATTAGAATTTTGTAACTCGGTCATCAATCTTTGCTTCCGATATTCCCATGACAAAATTTCCTGATTACAGTGCGTGTACAGATAAGGGTTGGTTTCCAACAACTGCTGAGCCAATACGTTATACGACATTATCGTAAACTCCTGACCTCCATCCACCGATTGCTCACTCGTAATCGTTTCCCATCTACGTAAATAATTCAACGTTTGAGCGTGGTAATCTGTATTTAGATAAAAAAAATATTAGAAATAAATACGAAACAACTCCACGACACAAATTTCAAGAAATAACAATTCATCAGAAACTGAATCATACGCTAACCAATGTTTTGAAAATTTGCATTTGGTGTTTCGGTAGCTCGATCGACTTTTAATTCAGTATAATTTGCTGCATCGGTGTGAAACCCCATAGGATAGACTTGAGTCATGACTGGTACGAACGGATATGGGTAATAAAAGGGAGTAACATTCATTGGCGTTGCCATTTGCATAGTTCGATTGACAAACTGTCTATCGGGTTTATTAATTTCTCCAACTGGTACGACATTGTGCTGCTCTCCCATCTGGCGAACGTTTGGTCTTAGATAATGCCACCATTCCTGAGGATGAGGTTGAACAGTTGGATTTGCCGGCCAAGATGGGATGAAATATTGGTTATAAGAATAATTCGGTTTCGCTCCTCGATTTAATAGCAATGGAATTCTCCACGAGTGTGGATTTTGAGGCGCACACACTTGTCTAAGTTGACTCATCTTCGGCCGAGATGAATAATATCTGCGCAAAAAAGTAATTCGTATTAGTATATTGTTTTGATGTGAAAAAAAAAACTATGCAGATTTGAAATAAAGTTGCTAAGCACCCTGTTTCGTTTATATATCTACAAATGAAATAAATACCGGGAATAAAGGTTAATATTGGATCAAAGTCCAATATTTGAACCTCGGTTCGAGGACGAAAAACAGTTGTTTGTTTACTATTTGCGTAATGTAAAGGTTTTGCGTTGTTTCGTACCGGTAATTTGTCTTTGCAGCATTACGTTTTCTTAACTTTTAGTAACGTGACTAATGTTGATGTTGCAATTGAAAAGTTGGCGTATTTGGCATTTCAAATGAGGGGAAAATTTCCATTTAATTATTCTTTTTTTTTCAACAATGTAAACTAATCTTAATTTATGTAATTTTTTTATAATTAAAAAAAGGGTGAAATCACGAAAATTCCAATTTTTTGTTCTTTCCAAAATAAAAATCAGACTAATATATTGAAAAATTTAAAAAGGAAATAGAATTTTTCTAAAGATTTTACATAAAATGGAATTCTCTGACGCAATAAATAGCAAAAATTGCCCACGCTACTACACTGTTAGACACGAAACAGACTTCTATAGAAGTTATATAACTGAATATTAAGCAGTTAAATTATAATAATAAGAAAAATTCTATTTTTTTTAAAAAAAAAAATCAAACAAAATTTAAATTTCACATTTGAAAAACATATATTCAAATTTTTTATTTGTGAATTTAATTTTCACAAATTTTCACAAATCAAAACAAATGCCCAACACAAACAAGAAACTATCACAACATGCCCTTTGCCTTGATCTTGAACTTCACAACTTAAAAGCTTAAACCAGCTTACCTCCGATCACTAACCAATTGAGGCACTTGAACGTGAAATAACAAATATTTTTTATACCTTGAACTGGAGCCTCGAAATTAATCTCGAAATTACCAGATCTGGCTAGACTTGTGCTCGACACGTGAAACGATTACTTTTCTAAATTTGCCCACTTAAAACGAGTTCATAAACTCAATGACCGCCAAATGGCTATTTTTGCATCACACGTAATGTACGTGACCAAACCTTGTGCCAAAGGACATGAAAAGTGTCCTTTTTTTATACATAACGTAGGGCGGATAAGATTTGTTTTTAAAAGGAATGAGAAAAAAATTGAGTTGAGCTTTTACCGACGTCTACCGATGGAGTTAAAAATTTATATAAGTCGGCCTTGGTTAAATTCATTTTTTCTGATTTATATAAATAGCGATTAACGTACGGTAAAATCAAGATTTTTCTGCTATAAAGCCATTCAGTCTGAGAAATTGTTAATTTTTGATCGCGAGCTAGTCGTGGACATCACCACTTACTACTAATCAACTTGTGCTTCCTATGCTTATGCCTGTGGCGCCGTTTACGCTTGATTTTGGTCTTAGATTCTTTCTTAGGTTTCTTACTTTTTCTCGTTTTTGCCATTACTTTGATCCATCAGAAATATTAACTTTAAATCGACACAAACAAACCTGTCCCAGGTTTCTTTCTATTGGTTTCGTTTCACTTGTACTGGAATATGGCAAAATGGTCGGGTCGGGTGCTGGCTGTAGACAAATCGCAACTAAACACAGAACGAATTGTAAATAAATAAACAAAGTGGTACTAAGGCTCGAACAAATCTCCAAACATGTCGTCGTCTCCGGCGAAGCAAACACGTTTATTTTGATGGGATTTTTACTCCTACAATTCTATTTAACATCAACTCATTTTTATTTCAAGGTATGTTTATACAATTTTATTTTCCCATAACCATTAGTAATAAAAACATGCAAAAATGTAAATATCACTTAAAAAAGTGAAACAAAATGGAATAAGTTCATTTTGTAAAATTTAAATGTTAAAAAAAGGAATATCACAATTCTTCGTGGTTTCGAGACCAGTGATTTGTAATCAAATCAGCTGCCTTTTCTCCAATCATAATAGAAGGTATCATAGTGTGTCCTGATGGAATATTAGGGGGAATTGACAAGTCAGCTACACGTAAATTCTTAACCCCGTAAACTCTGAAATATAAAATAATAGCTTATTGTATTCAAAATGTTTTGAATTGAGTGGTAATACCTTAGCTCATTATCAATTACTGCCATTTCATCAGTATTAGGACCCATTTTAGCCGTGCAGCATTGATGAAATACTCCAATGGTGTGATGTCGGACGTCACACTTCAAATATTCATCGGAAAGATATTCGTACTGCTCGCATCCCGGTGTTGGTGTTTTTTGGTTCCAAAAAGCTTCATATTTTTGAAATGCTTTTGTCATGGTCAAATTTCGAAATATTTTAACCCCTGAAAAAATTAAATTTTAGTGAAAATTTAATGAAAATTGTTATTATTTCAACCTGAAATTAATCTGTTAACATCGTCTTCCTCGCTCAAATAATTCGGTTGAAATTTTGGCGCGTCGAATACATTTTTGCTTTGAATTGTAAGGTAACCGACACTTTTTGGTCTCAATACAATTACTAGTACTAACATAACATTTTTGTTATTCGGAGCAACTAATTCCAAGTTATATTTCTATAATAAAGAAAGCATTAAATATTTTACTGCACCCATTTTAATAAATTTTAAACCTCTTTCATATTAAATTTGAATGGTGCTTGAATGAAAAATAATTCCAAATCGGGCCAATTTAGGGATTTGTCCGAAAGTTCACTGTCAACAAATGCGATGCCTTCAACTCCAAATGGCACGGTCAATGGTCCCTCTCTTTTCGTTTCCCATCTTTCAAAATTTGATGAATCAATATCTTTGCTGGCTTTAAATCCAACGTCTCCTTTCAGTCCAATTACAGAATTTATAGTACTGACATGATCTTGAAGATTCTGTCCGACTCCAGGTAAATGTTTGACAACTGGTATCTAAAATAAAAATGCAATTAGTGTTTGCTAACAAAAATTGTAATTTCAATACTTGATATTTATCGAGTGTTTCTTTTGGACCAATGCCAGATAACATAAGAATTTTCGGTGTATTCGTTGCTCCAGCTGACAAAATAATTTCTTTTTTTGCATTTACTCTATATATTTTCCCGTCACGGTGGAATAATACGCCTATTGCTGTATCGCCATCGAATTCAACCTAGAGAAAAAGTGAATTATTGAATTTCATTAATGAAATTTGTTATCAATTCTTACTTTGTCAACTAATGCTCCAGTTACAACTTCAAAATTCTTCCTCTTTCTTGCGTTTTTTATGTACGCTTCGTAAATTGTCCATCTAGTTCCATTATTTATAGTAAAAACAGGATTTGCAAAACCTAAGATTCCAATATCAGCTGCATAATCGAGCGGCTAACATAGAAATTTACCTCTAGAGGTTTTGGCATTATAATCGACTTCAGAGTAGCCTAACTCTTTCCCTGCTTCTACTATGGTTCGAGCCAACTCCGTTTCATAAGGTGGCCTAGCCGCAAACACGGGACCTCCAAAACCGTGATAATATTCTATTTAAATGAAAAAAAAAATTAAAACTTTTGAGTAAAAATTTATAATTTTTAAATACTCGCCATTTTCTTTTTCCAGAACTCCTTTGTAGTTTTCTAATTTTTTAAAATAAGGCAAAACATCATCAAATCCCCAGCCTTCATTGCCCAATTTTTCCCAACTGTCGTAATCGTTTGGATCGCATCGGTCGTACACCATGCCATTAATTAGGGTCGATCCCCCTAAACCTTTGCCTCGAGGCCACGCCCATCTTTCATTTTTCAAGGCCAAACAAGCATGCTTTTGCGGCTCTGTCTCGTAATCCCAATCCAAGTCTCCCCCGTAAGGACCAGGAGCAAAATAAGGGATGGTATTTAAAAATTGCGGTTCTCCACCCGCTTCTAGGAGCAAAACTTTATAATTCTTATTTTCTGATAAACGTGAGGCTAAAGCTCCTCCAGATGCACCAGCACCAACTAAAAATGAGAGAATTAATTTTTTTAAAATTGAAAATATAAAAAAAATTAAATTTTTAATAAATCGAGAAACTTACCAACAATGAAGTCATATTTTCTATCTTTTCTCCATTTGTGGATTTCAGTTGAAGTTGAAGAGTTTACGGAAATTAGTATTAAAAGAGAGAGAAACTGTAGTAGTTGCATCTTTCTACTGCAGAATATTTTTTTCAATATCTCACTTATCTTCAGATAAATATCTTAGATCTCAACCTACAGCTGGAAAAACAATTGAGGCGTTTTAAAATACTTTGCAAAGAAAGCATTTAAGTAGACACTCACACCTACTTGAAGTAAAATTCTTGAGTCAATTTTACAAGCAGTAATAAAAAGGCCTAGGGTTAAATGAGGGCGCTGCAAATAGTTTTTGTAAGACTTTTCTTGGTTAAAATTTAAATTAGAATAAATAAAAAATAACCATATCTGACTCTGATGGAAAGTACTTTAATAATCTAAGGTTTAAATTGTTTGTGATCAAGGTTCATAGAAATTATTATCAGGAAACAGGATTTCAGATTAATTTGAATGATAAGCAGAATTCCTGCAGTTCCAGGAATTCTGCAGATGTAACGAAATAAATTAGAAAGTTTACTATATTTAACACACAGTTTATTTAATTCATAACGTAAATTTACACAATACAAGTAATTTTTAGAAAAATTTTAAAAATTAATTGGCTTTTCACTTACAATTCACTTCTTAATTTACAATTCTTCGTGTTTTTGCATCCAATAATTCTTAATCATATCTGCTGCTTTTTCTCCGATCATTATTGAAGGAATCATAGTATGACCCGATGTAATTTTTGGAGGAATCGACATGTCAACAACCCGTAAATTAGTAACACCGTAGACCCTACAGATTAAATTAGCAATTGATATTTTCAAACTTTTATAAACTTATTTATTTTACCTGAGATTTGAATCAACAACAGCCATTGGATCATCCTTGGTGCCCATTTTAGCAGTGCAACATTGATGGAAAAATCCAATAGAGTAATACCTTATGTGGCAGGCGAAATAATCATCGGATAAAAATTCGTGCTGCTCACAACCTTTCGTGGGAGTATTGTGGTTCCAAAATGCTTCGTATTTTTGGAATGCTTTGGTTTTTGTCAAGTTGAAGAACATTTTAATTCCTAAGGGGGAGGGAAAAAAATTTTTTTTTTTCATTTTTTTTTTTTTGTTACTTTAAAATATATTACCGGAAACTAAAGTGTCTACATCCTCTTTCTCACTCAAATAATTCGGCTGAAATGATGGTTTATCATGCACATTTCGGCTTTTGATTGTCATATAACCCACACTTTTAGGCCGCAACATTAACGAAGTCACAAACAACAAGTTTTTGCCAGTAGGAGCAGTAAAATCAATCTTGTATTGCTGGTAAAGAAAAGATAAAATTAAATTTTATTATTATTTCAAAATTTATATTCGCAAACCTTTTTGTAGTCAATTACTAATGGATTTTGATAGAATAACAATTCCAAGTCAGGTGCGTTTTTAGATTTATCCGAGAACTCAGAGTCAACAAAAGCAATGCCTTCTAAAGCCACGGGGACACTCAAGGGTCCTTCTCGTTTGCGTTCCCATTTTTCCAAGTTTCCGGAATTAACGTCTGCGATGTAATTGAATCCAACTTCGTCGTTTAATGTCATTGTTGGACTAACAACGCCTATGTGATCTTGCAGATTTTGACCAACCCCGGGTAAGTTTTTGATAACTGGGATCTGAAAGAAATTGTTTATATTAAATTAGAGAAATTTACATTAGAGAGCCAAAAGTACTTCATATTTTTCGAGTATTTCTTGCGGGCCTAAGCCTGATAGCATAAGAATTTGTGGTGTGTTGGTGGAACCCCCTGACAAAATAATTTCTTTCTTGGCTTTAACTCGCCACAATTTTCCGTTGTGATGAAAAATAACAGCAACAGCGGTTTTACCGTCAAATTCAACCTAAAATAAATAAGTTTTCAATTTTAGCGTGGAGCATTTAAACTTTTTGCTTACTTTTTCCACCAGTGCGTTTGTAACAACGTCCAAGTTTGGCCTTTTTCTTGCTTTTTTTATGTAGCCGTCGAATACGGAAAATCTTGAACCATTTTTTAGGATAAACATAGGATTGGAAAACCCTGAAATTTTTTTTTTTTATTGGGACAAATTTCATAAACAATCGTTTAAAAAAATAACCTCTAGTTGCTTGACCATTGTAATCAACTTCAGGATAACCTAGTTCCCGGCCCGCTTCTATTATGACTTTAGCCAGTTCAGTCTCAAAATGTGGCCTTGCCGCAGGCATTGGCCCTCCAAAGCCATGATATTTCTCTGAAATTATCAAAGATAAATCTCTCAAGTAAAATATTACTCTAAAAAAATTTTTTTTTTTTTACCATTTTGTTTATCCACAATTCCCTGGAAATCTTCCAACTTTTTAAGATACGGTAAAACATCGTCATAACCCCATCCCTCGTTGCCTAATCGTTCCCAATTGTCGTAATCACTCGGGTCTGCTCGGTTGTAAACAAGTGCATTGATCAAAGTCGAACCTCCTAATCCTTTGCCTCGAGCCCATGCCAACTTTTCATCCTTCAATCCCAAACAAGCGTACTTTTGCCGATCGGTCACATAATCCCAGTCTAACTCTCCAAAAAAAGGACCAGGGGCGAAATAAGGAATGGAATTTAAAAAATGGGGTTTTCCCCCAGCTTCTAGCAGCAAAACTTTGAAATTTTCTACTTCGGATAATCGCGAAGCTAATGTTCCTCCCGATGCACCGGCTCCGACTAAAATAAGATAATAAATTTAAATGTATAGGATTTCTAATACTTTTGTCATACCAATGATGAAGTCGTAGTTTTTATCTTTTGCCCACGTGTTTACTGCTCCTGACAGCGGCGATGCAAAAAATAAAAGCAGCAATAACTCGTTAAACCACATCGTGGAAGTTGTGAGTAAAATGTGAGTTGTTGTTCCAAAGCCCCGAATTTTTAAAGGACAAACATAAGTGTTTGCCTGAGGATATTACCCTTAATGCGAGTTGGTGCCTGGTAGAAACTTCAAAACCAAAAAATATACAAACTTTTTATCTTACCATTTATTTTTTCAAACTCTTCCGTATAGGAAAAAATGAATCAGCTATTCATTAATGAATTAAGTACAAAGCTGTTTACTAAAGGCCCTGAGATATGAGGAAATGATTGATATGATTGCAGCAAACTTCGAGTGTGGATTAAGGTCGTTTATCACGTTATTATTGTCGCTGATAAAATTTTTAAATAGTTGATAATTTTTTACAAGTCTGACAGTAAAGGTCAAATTTTTATTAAGTGTCTTATTAAATAATTATTTTGTCTAAATTATTGTTGTGTCATAAAAATTTTAGATTGATTTTTCCTCATTTAAAGCAAAATCTCAACGAGTGCCAATTAGAATGCGTGTAAAAATAGAATTTAATTACTGTAATACATTCACGAATATGGAATGCGAAGTAATTAACATAAACGCGCTTCAGTGCATTAAAAAACAGTTTTCATTGCCAATGTATAAAGATTTAAATTTGTGGATCAGTTTGAACAGTATTTTCCTGCATTTATAAAAAGAAAATCTCATTGCATATTGTAACAAAACTTTCTGTGTTATCTTTTGAGTTACAGAAAAAGAATCAGATTATCATTTTCTTTTGATCAATTTCTAATTTGCAAAGTAAAAGCTGCCAGTAGTGTATGATAATCTTCTCAATTTCTAGTATACAGATGCCTTTTTCAAAAGCGATATGGAGATATTTGAATGAGCAGTTAACGATTATAATTCATATGAGATATATAAATCCAACTGTATTAAATTAATACAGCTGGATTTAATACTATTAATTGTGTAATTGAAATAATTAGGCTCAGCAATCAGTCTGCAATAATTCATTTTTTTTATCTGAATTTAATCAATACATAAGTAAAATTTTACAGTTAGAAGTCCAATATTTTTTATTTGATTAAAGCTCATCATGATGAGTCTCCCAATCTTCTAATATCATTGACGCTGCCTTTTCCCCTATCATCATTGCAGGGATCATTGTATGACCAGTGACAACAGAAGGACAAATAGATAAATCTGCTATGCGAAGTCCCTTTACTCCATAGACCCTAAAAGTGAGAAAATTTATTTTTAATTGGTCTTTCCTTTTATTAATTCAAACCTGAGTCTTGAATCAACAACAGCTAAAGGATCGGTTTCTGTTCCCATTTTACATGTGCCAGATTGATGAAGTGATCCAGATAAATAATGCCGAATATAGCATTTCAAATATTCGTCCGATAATTCCTCGTGCATTTTACATCCGGGAATTACAGTCCCGTGCCATTTAGTGTCCAATTTAGCGAATGGTTTGGTCTTTATCAGTTTAAAAATAATTTTTACACCTAATATAAAGAATTAAATTAGTGATCAGTTTGAACAATATTTGGTGCAATTTTCTTCCAATTCTAATTACCTTCTAATAATACTTCTAAATCTTCTTCATTAGCCAAATAATTTGGTTGATATGCCAATGGAACGTGGGGGTCTCCACTTACTAAACGAACGTAGCCAACACTTTTGGGTCTCATGAGAATAGGACTCACTATCATCATTTTATTACTTGGATATTTAAAATATAGTTCTTGATATTCCTAATAAAACAAATGATATGCGATATTTAAGTCAAGAGTAAATAGCGAGTGCAAACCGCTTTGAGATTGGCAGGCATAGTTGGTGGTTGTCCAATGAATATTTCAATATCTGGCCAATCTAAGTCATTGGGTGCATATTTAGTATTCAAATAACTAATTACTTCACCCCCCCGGATTGGAACTGTTAATGGACCTGAAATGTTCCACTCATTTTAATTTTACAATGACGGTAGCACGTGATTAAATTGTTTGCCACCTTTTTTTTCAGAGTGCCATAATTCTAAGGTATCCTGATTTACATCAGTTAAAAAATTAAAACCCTGTGGCTCTTTAAAAAGAAAAATCATTCCACCAGTTGTAATGTGATCTTGAAGATTTTCACCGACACCTGGCATGTCTGATATTGTTTTGATCTATAACAGCATGAGTAATTATGTGTAACATAAGTGGAATTTATACTCTTGAGTACTTTGTATTTTTCCAATATGTCTGTTGGTCCAATTCCTGATAACATTAAAAGATGTGGAGAATTATTACATCCAGCTGATAGAATGATTTCCTTCTTGACTGGTGCAAAATATGTGGCGTTGTTTTTCTCAAAGTAGACGCCCGAGACTTTTTTATCATCATCAAATTTCACCTATTGAATTGATTTAATTACATAATAGTAAGGTTAAGAGAATTTACTTTACCTTAGTTACAAACGCGTTTGTAACAATGTGAAGTGATGATTTGTTCCGATTTGGCTCCAAATAAGCAGTGTAAGCGCTGCACCTCGATCCATTTCTTACAGTAGCAACACAGTGAAAGTAACCTTAAATAATTGATCAGATAAAAGACAACGATTGTACCGGATTGGACAAGTCCAAATTTTTAAAGAAATTGAAATGTGAGGATCAAGGAAAAAAGTTAAAGTTAGGAATTTATAATAAAATTAGAATTTGGATAATTTAGATAGAATTGCAAATTGCAGTGTATATAATGCCTGGATATCAAATGATTTGTAAGATAGTAGGAATTGGATGAAAATGAATAAGCAGTGTAAGAAGATAATGTTTTGGTTTTGTGTTTATCCTTGATAAAAGTGTATATAAGATGTGTGATGTTAATAAACATGGCTGATTGTGCTGGTGTGAAGTGGTGACACTGTCAGTTTCCATATGCAAATGTGAGTGTTTGTTTGGTTTCTTTCTGCCGTGCTCGGGGCAGTTCTCTAGCCTTTTCCCAAGCCTCAAAAGGAGGCCGAATGTAAAGTCGGCAAGTTGCTTGATGAGTTGTGGAGGAACCCACGAGTCGTGGTCATCACAGCAAACAATATTACCTGTTTGATTTGGACTGTTGTAATCTTGTAAAGAAAGCCCTAGTTCATTATAGGCATCAAATGCAACATCTTTGAGAGATGATTTGTAGTCTGAAACTGAAGCTGTTACTGGACCACCTTTATTGTGGTAAATTTCTGCAAATACATCAAAACTGTTCATAGTTTGCTTATTTACCAACATTCATTAAATTAAATTTTCACCATCCTTTTGCTTCATTGGTACTTGATAATCTTCTAATTTCTTAAAAAACGGTAATAAATCGTCATATCCCCAACCTTCATTGCCAAGACTTTTCCAAAGATCATAATCATTTTTATTTCCCCTTGTGAAGATCATTGCATTCATAAAAGTAGACCCACCAAGCCCTTTGCCTCTTATTATAAGATTTTTCTATTATTATACAAAAACAATTATTGTATAATACTAACTATCATAAATTTTAATTCATGCCTTATCTTTAAATCCAAATGATCCAAATTTCTGTTCTTCTGACACAAGCGACCAATCATGCTCCTCTCCAAATGGCCCCATTGCTAAATAAGGAATCTGCGTGAAAAATGGAGATTCTCCACCAGCCTCCAAAAGGAGAACGTGATATTTTTCCTTTTCTGCTAATCTGGCTGCCACAGCAGATCCAGCAGCACCAGCACCAACTTCATTGCAAAATAAAAGTTTGTGTACTTAGATGTCAATTACACGTAGATCAATACTTACCTACGATAAAATCATATTTCACATTTGGATTCCAAATTTTTTCACTTCCTACTAAACTCAAGTGTATAAACACGAGTAAAATTCTCTCCACAATAAAGGACATTGCTGGTTTTGGAACAAACTGAAAAGTGAAATTTCTTATCTAGTTAAAGAGATAAACAGAAATTATGTTATAATTTTTTTTCAATTGAAATTTAAATGTTCTTATGTATTTGATATTTACAATTTAAAAATTAAAATTGTCATTGGGCTTAACCAACACCAGAAATCTTCAATCAAGTGATTTTTGAGTACTCGAATGACTGATTTTGTAAAAAATTTTATTTTATTATCGAAAGATTGTGAGAAATTATAAGAAAAATGACCTTGACCTTTAAGTCGTGTACTGAATCAGATGAGAGGTTGAAAAATTTATATGTTGTTTTATTGGTACATTTAACTACATTTATCTTATAATTATACCTAACTTATCTTTAGTGACTAATTGTAAGCAAGCTAGGACGAATGTGAAATGGGTTAAGGTTGTAATCGAACTGATTTAATTCCCAAAATATGTACAAATCATAGAAATGCAAAATAAAACAATGAAAATACACGATTGGTCGTTTATCGGCCGATTAGCATAATGATCCGAAGGTGTGGCGCCAGAAGCACCACCTCACAGACATATTTCATGTTGTCAAAGATAATTATCGGTGCAAGCTTGAGATGAGTTTTAAACTCATCTGAAATCCTCTTTTAACCAAAACTGTAAATTATATTATGTAGAAAATTGGCTTATTTTCTCGCATGGAAATGAAATTGAAAATGATCAAAAGTGAATGTAGAATTCGTATTATAATTAATATTTATTTTAGATTTCAATTTGGTTTTACAACATTAATTATAATCGAAATTAAAGCTTATCATGATGAGTCTCCCAATCTTCTAATATCATTGTTGCTGCCTTTTCCCCTATCATTATCGCAGGGATCATCGTATGACCAGTGATAATAGAAGGACTAATAGATACATCTGCTACCCGAAGTCCCCTCACTCCATAGACCCTAAAATTGACAAACATTATTTTAAATTGATCTTTCTTTTTACTAATTCAAACCTGAGTCTCGAATCAACAACAGCTAAAGGATCGGTTTTTGGTCCCATTTTACACGTGCCGGACTGATGAAATACGCCATACGTGTA
>JAQIXT010000512.1:0-32228 GCA_034700445.1 Stenotaenia linearis | reverse complement strand
TTACAAGGAGAACAAATCCTTGTATTTAAACCAACTAAACAGAATAATCCGTTTATAAACCTAAGATTGAATGCACCAACTGTATTAAATGGGTTAAAATTGATTTGAAGAACTTTAAATTATTTTAAGCAAAAGGATAGTCAACTTCATTTCAAACTTTCAACACCCTTTGTCTATCATTGTTTAAACCCTAAAAATAAAATTTTTAAGTTTAAAATTAACCAATCATCAAAGATGCCTAAAAAAAAAGAATAAATCAATTACAATGGAAAGAAGTTTGCAATTTATTTTTTTTATACGCTTCGATCCGCATCTTCATATTACACATTTTGCCTCTTGAGGCTTGTAAACAAAGTTTAAAACATTAAAAAGATTGTGATTTTGTAAATACTCATCTTATATCTGCTCTTTTCCTTAACTCGCAAATAATTCTCACCATTATTTAATCGTGGTCGTAATCCTCGCACTTGTAAATTTATAACTCCATCTGCAAAAAATCACGTGAAATTAACTTAGAAAAGATTAAACTGTAGAATAAACGGCAAAAATAGTAAAATACAAACAAAAATGGCTGCGGCAACTCGTGTCTCTCTGGATCTACAATTGGACCTGAAACACTTACCTCTGGGTCTTAATTTTGCTGAGGTTTGTTTGGAGCAGCTTCAGTCCTTTGTTTTAATAAGGTCTTTGCCTCGTGAACACCACCTAGTATCTGTCTCTACTCACTAAAATAATTCGCAGCACTTCTTCATAGATGGCGCTAGCAATAATTTCCACTTTCGATTTAAGAATGTGAAAATAAAGTGACTTTAATTTTAGAATTAATTTAATTAGTTCTTTTATTGTATTGTTTTACTTTAATATTTTAATGTTATTTTTATAATTTAAAGCTTTAAATGGTTCTCCTTGAAACTCACCTTAATCTGTTTTGTCTCGTGTAAAAGTGATCAAATATGACGTGGGCTCACATTTTTATTTTTTGTCAGGTACAATAACTGTTTATTCAACAGAAATTCAACCAGCACATTACAAAGCACCATCAGGTAAAGGGTTTGTCTTCGAAAATAGAAAAGAAAAAATTCCATTCAAACAGTTGGGGTAATCATTTGTCAAAAATGAGGGAAATTAATCCCATAATTTTTATTCTTCACAAGTGGAACATTCCTTTTAATTTCCTCAATCTCTATCTCTTGTCTTTATCCTCTATAAACCTTTTAATTATCACCGCTAGATGGCTGCAGCAGCCACTCAAACATTTCTTCTTCATTCTTCCACTTATTAAAAAATAAATGTATTCACACCATCGTAATAATAATTATTACTTTCACCCTGTTCCACATTTATTATTATTATTGATTATTATTATTGAACACCTCAAGGCCAGAGACACACAACATCAAAAAATGAGGGGTGATTTGTATAGTAATCAAATAGTATTATTAATATTATTATCAGGATTATTATTATTATTATCATCATTATTATTATTCAATAGTAATTATTATCATCATTAATAATAATAATATTATTGCTTTAGAAACAGGCTTTCGACTGTCCTTCCACTTTGGAAACAATGGTAGACAGATAACTTTCGTATTAAAATCGTCGACTGGACTATGTAATTTCTTTTTTTTCCATTCTAGAAATAAACCTGAGGTTGCACAAAGTAAAAACAATGTAGCACACTTTTTTTTTTCAATTTTAATAAAATAAAATGAAATAATAATTCAAAAAAAGAAAAATTCAATCCGAGCTGCCAAAGCAATAATCGGCATGTTACAAAGGTCACGTGATAATGTTAATGACGAGAGAGTAACGTGCGAAATTATTGCAATTTTCACGACTTCGTGCGGGGCAAACTCAAAAAAATGTCAAATTAAACATCGTTTTCGTTCCTTTCTCCCATTTTCATAAGAAATTCGTATTTATGCGAGATCGTTTGGAAGAGTTAATCAAATTTTGTTTTTTCTAATGGGCGCCGCCATGTTGGTGAGACTACGGCGCGCTTGTTTATGAAAATGCGGCTACGGGAGATAGAAACGTAAACTAACAAAAAACAATAATTTAAATTTAAAAAATAAAACAAAGAAAACACATTGTATATAATATGAATGCATGTATTCTTGATTATACACAAAAAAAAGTAAAATTCATTTAAAATGCACCAAAAGGTACACAACAGGAACTTATTGAGGAAAAGCTGTCATTATCAATCAATCACTTGTTTAGAAGCAAACGATTAGCAAGGAAGAATCAAATATAACACAAAACAAACAAATTAAAACAAAGTTGGACTCTCTCCATTATTTTCTTACAATTAAAAAAAAAAATTTAAAAAAATTCGTTGGTTAGACAGCCCAACAGTAGAGACCAGGCACAGGAAGAGAGACACAACAACTTTAGCTGCCAACTCAATAAAAAAAATGAAAAAATTACATAAAAGAAAAAAATTATTAGCAGCGTAATACATTATTTCTTACGTTTGGATCGGTTATACAAAGCCTGGCTCGACATTAGGAAGACGAAAAAAATGGAAACAAACAACAAAAGTGAGGTAAAAAGCGCGTGATTACAAAATAATCGCATAAAAGAGAAAAAATTGAATTTTTTTTGGTAATATTACGTCATTGCTTGGAACCGAAAGTGCGATATTTCTTTTTTTTATTATTGAGTATTGCTATAAATAAACCGGTTTCCGGTATTGCTAACTAGTGAAATCGCTCAAATTATTGTGATATGAAGTTGTTAAATGATTGTACCATGAGATCTGTTTTAAATTTTATCCATTTAAAAAAAAACGATCGGTTCCGAGCGACGAGGCAATTACGAGCAACTACCACAGCCAGTCCTGCATCACAGTCTCAGTTACAATTGTCTACGACCTGGCCGACTCTTTGGCTGTGCCGACACGTTCGATTTCGACGAGATTCATTTCGGAAACGTCGAGCACAGCGAAAAAGTCGGTCGTACATCAAATGTGTAATTTGTTTCTTATGATTTCATCGTCTGATAAATTGTGGTCTCCATTTTACACATGAAAAAACAACTGCAACTCGTGAAACATTGGCAAATTCCTTTCAAATATTATTATTATTATTATATAAGGCCCAAAGAGTACGTTTTTTTTTTGTTTTTTTTGTTTTCTTTTTCTTTTAAACTGACTACACATTTTTGAGTCTAATACTCGTGTTTTTCTGGAGAGACTGAAATTACACAATTTCCCATAGTTAATTGACTTTTTTTTCAAAAGTTTCTCTCTGACAGCTACGTACTGTACAGTTTTTTTATCAATATGTAAAGAAAAAACAATTTTACGAACACCGATACAATGAGCACGGATTACACTGGCCAAACTGACCATTTTTACTATTTGGGAAAGAATTTTCAATGAATTTGGAAAATAAAAAAGAAAAAGAAATGAAAAAATGCTCTCTTTCGCCTTATTTCGCTACAAAGTCACATTGGCCAGTGTTAAAAGTTATAACAAGATGTTAACCAGGCTCAAAATATAGACTCATTTTGAAAAAACAGTTATATTAAGGGTAGTTCATTGCCATTTATAGCTTTGGTTAGGCTAAAAACCGTTTTTCGTTTAATATTATTCGCTTTTCACTTAATCATTTTTTATTATAAATAATTTATTATACATTGACCGTAGACGTTTTGTTCGGATGACTATTTTTCCACTTGTTATTACTAACTAGAGACCAGGAAGTCGACTCTTGACTAAACCCTGGCTACGACTACAGGAAAATGCCACCGTTTTCGATGGACATATTATTTAATACCTTTTTTAAAATCATTTTTAGCCATTTTACAACCATCTACAGATTCTCTACTTCTGTACAAAAATCTAACCAAAGCTGCGGCAAAAAATTGACACAAGCATTGTTTTGCAACAGCAAAAACGTATAAAAACCGAAAAAAAAAATCATTACAAGCACTGAAAAATATCCTTCCTTTCATTTCCAAAGAGGATTTTTCCATTAAGTTTGGCTAATTAACAATAATAATAATAATAATTAATAATAATAATAATAATCATTTTGTCGCGAGTCCGTTACATCTCAATCCATAATAATTATTATTATCATTACTATTATAATAATTTTTTTAAATATATATATGTATATATATTTACATGATTTCATTTGCTTATTACGTGATGGCTAGTCATACGAATAGACATTTAATCGAACAAAAAAATTTATTGTAAAGTGTGCATAATGTCAACAGTATTTATATATTACATAATTTCCTTTTGTTTTTCCTTAATTTGCGTGTATAGAGAAATGTGGAAGATTGTTTTTGGTAATAAGAATGGGGTGTGTACACAAAAACATTTTTTTTTTTTTCAATTTCTTGATTATCAAGCAAAAAATTCTAATTCTACTTCGTTTAAAAGATTATACATTTACAAACGACTAACCAAGATTATTATCATTATTATTATCATTATTAATTATTACTTTATACTCATCAAACCACAGTTTGTTATCAACAAGCAACATGAGATGGGAGGGAAAGAGAGAACAAGATTTTAAAGTGGAACAAAGTGTTATGTGGTGGGCAAAATGGAGGCAGTATGTACATTGTAAATTTGTAATAGTATTGCATGCCCCTCTTATTTATGCATAAATGTCATGTCGCATGTGAGAAACACCATCTAATCATTCCAAACTCATTCACCTTCATTCGACGCCATTTTAAAATCATTAAAATTAAATAAAACGACAAAAATCAATACTTTTTGTTTAAATCCCTGATGATGAACACTAAAACTAATTTTTTATGTATTTTGTCATTTTTTATTTATGTGACCGACTTTGACGCGCGGAAATCCACATATTTACAATACATTAAAACGTATTCGAAATACGTGACTTTTCCGCGCGGCAAATTTAATTTACTTACTGTTTGTGTTTTATAAACTTTTAAATCGATATTTACAAAAAAGTAAAAGGAAAAATCATCCAAGCAGCCATGCCTTCGCAAAATATTTGGACACACTGCCAATTTTTACTCTTTTTATCTCTAAATCTAATTTCTGACTTTAAATAAAAACTTGTTTAATACAACTCTGTAGCTGCCCTCTACATAATAATCATCAAAATCCCTGAATTTTTATTTATTTCAAACTCGATTCGTTGATATTTATCCCCCATTTGTCCAGAAAATTAAATTAAATAATTTCTCAAAAAAAAAAATCATTCGTATGTCACTCCTAAATTTTGCTTTCACGTATTTTATAAATAAAAAAATGATCTTAAATATTGCTTGAGTGGCACAAAATGACCATTTTGTTGGATTTTACACACTACAACACTAATTAAGAAGCTACAGTAGGCAAAAAAGTACCGAGAGGCCTATGTACAATAGTTTTGTCCTAAACAAGCAGCTCAACTTAATTAAATTTTTTAAAAAAATGAAAAAAAAAAAAAAAAATTTAAAAAATTTTTTATATCTTAACATATCCAGCAACAGCATCCATCGTCACAACTTCCACAAAGATGAGTGAGTGAAGAATGAAAAGAAAAAATGGAAGAAAATGAAAAATCGAGGCATGTTCATGTAAAAAGAACAAAAACAACCAAAAAACTCGGAAAAATTTTAAAAAAATTAAAAAAAAACCCACCACAACGTTAAATCCTAGTACTGTACTGTATAAAATGCAACGTAAACCTACCTTAACGTTTTTGATCTTAGGAGAATCGTTTGTTTAATTATTATTATTGTTTTTCGTATACTTAACACTGACTTAGTCATTTTCTTTTCTCTCTTTCTCTATACTAAGTAGGAAAAATTGAAACAGTGAATAAATGCATCGCATTCACTTCCTTTCACATGAACATACCAACAGTGTTTATCATCACAATGGATAAGTAGAAAATCCAATTATTCAAAAAATCGCAGAATTCAGTAGCCTCAAAAGCACAGAACAAAATAATCACAGACTACTTTAGTTGCTTAGATCAAGGCAGGCCAAATATTGCTTTTAAAAAAATTTTAAAAATTAAAAAAAAAAAAAATTTAATCCCCCCTAATATGCAAATTAGTAAAAAAAAAATTACTTGGACAAGGAGATGTGCAAGATTTGTGGACTTATTGCAATTTACTCACAGTTATATATATTTTATTCGTTAATTTCATTCTATTCCTGCACATCTCCATCCCTGAAGCTGGAAAAATTTGCATAAAATGAAAGCAATGAAATCCCTCGTCTATTTTCCTCTCGAGCCCACTAACTAAACTAATCTAACCTGATTTTTACCTTTTTTGTTGTTTTTATACAAATCATGAACACACTTAATGAAGAAGCCCTTCAGAGTTAGCAAAAATGATAAATTTAAATAAATTTAAATAAAAAAGAGGAGAAAATGAGGAAAAAAGACAAAAATGGCGGTTTTGTTTTGCTCGAAAACGATTTGACAAGGCAGTATAGTATATATAATATATATATATATGTATATATATGTATGTATAATATAATACATTAATATAGAGATACTGTAGTAAAAAGCTGTTTGTTTTCCATTTTTTTTCTTCAAATACTGGCATTAACGGGCAACAAAACGTAAAGAATCTTGCTACTCATCCAGCTCAAATCTACTACATTTTACGTACAAACTACAACTTGTGATATAAATTATTATTATTATTGTTATTTGTTTTCAAATTCATCCATCGTAATTAATGTAAAGCTTAGAATTCCTCTTGGTACGGAGAATAGTATACGAGTGAAAGAGGGGGGAGTAACGTAAATTGAAATAAATTAATTAATTAAAATTGTCCTGAATTTTCTAACATCCCACGCGTAACGGAAATATATTTTTCAATTTGAGTATTATTACGTTTTTAATAATAATAATTTCGAATTTAATATAAATTTAAATTTAAATATACGTTCATTTCACGTGGGATTGACGGTTAGTCCTAATTTTAAGCGCCCTTCTCCTTTAAATTGTTTTGGGAATTATAAATTAAAAATAAAATTCAAATTTTTCTTATTTTTCACATTTAGTTTAAAAGGGGACGTACGTTTGGCGGAGTAGTGCAAAGTTTGTGAAGGGATATAACAATATTATATTAATTAATTAATTAATTATATCTGTTTAATATTATTTTGTTTGTTTATCATATTATAGAATATTATTATTCGATTGACTACCAAAAAATTTCTACCATTTAATCTACTAACATTGACTATATGCACTACTATTTAGCGGTAAAATCCTCTCCTTTGAATAATTAGGAAGGAATTTCATTATTATTATTATTACTGTCATCTCAAAAAAAAATTCCATAATAATAATAATAATAGATAATAATAATAATAATAATTGAGTAAAAAGACACACAAAAAATACACAACTTTTCAAACAAAATGAAAATTCGTCCGATAAAAATAAATTGAAAGGTTATCATAATTATTATAATAAAAATGTATATAAATGAAGGGTAAAATGCCGTTTGTCTTCACATTGGCAAATATTAATTTTTTACAATTTCCCAATTGGGGTAAAAAGAAAAAATAAAAAGTAAATAATACAATGTTAGAAAATAAAAACTCCAAAGCATGACACGTTAAATGATGAAAAAACATCTTGGTGTCTAAAAGGTGAATAATTTGAACCCTTCTCGTCGATTTATATGAGAGGGCGATGAGTGATTTTCTTTTTTCATTTGTTTGTGTCTTCAAATTTTTCACGAGGAAGTGATTGGTTGTTGGCTTTTTTCCGTCAATTTTTTTTTACCTTTTTTTTTTTGTTGGATTTTTTCTTTTGAAATCATACTTTTTTTTTGAATTTTTTTTATAATTCTGGCAAGATGGTAGCCAGATAGGGGCCGTGCTCAGGAGCTGCTAAAAAAGTCGTCCCTGAGTGGATCCATCCTGAAATAAATTGTGGCAAATATCAAGTTTTCGAGTCGAATTAAGGAATCGAGTTTACTAGAACGTCGATTATTTAGGGGAAACAAAACACCGATAGAAACATTAAACCGCAGCGGAAGGAAACCTTAGCTGCACGGCTTCGTTTACCAAGAACCGTACTCATAGCTGCCCCTTGTAGCATGAAAGCACGGCATTGTTAGAGAGCTAGGCAGTGCAGCCAAAGCGTAGAGTTTATAACAACAGACGCCCATAGCTGCCCCTTGTAGCATGAAAGCCCTGCACTGCTGGAGAGCTGTGCAGTGCAGCTAAGGGCATCCAGTTAACAATAGAACCCATAGCTACCCCTTGTAGCATGAAAGCCCTGCACTGCTGGAGAGCAATGCAGTGGAGCTAAGGGCATTAGATTTTAACATGTTAGTAAATAAAGCCAGTTTCTTACCTTGCGCGTGCTGCCGTTCAGTGGTAACCGTTGGTGAACGCAGCAGCAATCAAGGGCCCCTGTAAAGATCGATTGATTAATTAGTTTTCAAAATACTATTTTGCATAATGCCGTTTTACGTACGTTGAATGTATTCACTCTGCTGACAATGGTTGGGAATCCCGTCGGTTGGGGGCTGGTGGCCTGCACGTAGCCCACATTATCAGTGCTCGAGTTGTACACGTCCATAGGTCCGGGACTATTGGCCGGTGGGAAGGCCCGGTTGTTTGCGGGGGAGGTGGGAGGCCCGAACCCTTGAGGCCCGTAATTGTTCACCACTTGATATACACCAATAGGAGAGAATAAAAAAAAAAATTAAATTAAATTTCGCGCCACAAAACTTTGCATTTCATCAACACAATGTGAATTTGTTTGGAAAATTTCCTTCGAAGCGCTCGCCTTTAATTTTTTCCCACATTTATTGGACAAACCTTCAATAATTTCCCTTCTCCATGTTTGGCCTATCTCCAAACCTGTCGTTTTCTTCTCCTTCTTCATCCACCCAGTTACCATAGCAACTCGCTTCCATCTTCCATCCCTCGTGACGTACGAGGTCAGAGATCAGCGATTGTGTTTGTCGCGTATCACGAAAGCATCCGAACCACGCCTCACTTGCCTCTTGGTTCGCACGATTGGAATTAGTGAGCGTGGACGATGGAATTCATCACCAGGGAAACGCCACCCTAACATCGCTTCCCTCAGACAACTCCATCAATTTCCCAACCCCGCAATCCGGCGCGTGGCGCTGCCCTGGCGACGATTAGCGACAAACAACAAACGCTCGCGCGTCGACCCGACAAAAATTCGTCGCAGATTCGCGACGTATTTTTCGATTTTCGTATTGACGATTGTGTAAATTTTTTGGTATTGTGACAGGTCGGAGACGGAGACATTTCCGCGAGCAAATCAAACTGAAAAACAAATTGTATTAATTTTATTATATATTTACCTGACAGGGCCTGGGTTAATAGATGTGGTGTGTTGCTGTTAGGAGTCAACTGCCCGTTGGTGAGCTCAACTGTAAAGTAAAAATGAGAAAATTCAGTTTTCCGACTAATTTGAAAGTAAACAGTTTCGCTTTTAATTAAAACGAAATGTTAAAGATAAAACAAAGAGAGAAAAAGTTTGCATTCAAACCATTTGATATCCACACATTCATCAGCAAAGGGATCAAAATTAATGTCATTTAGTTATGCAGAAATAAAAGAATTTCAATTATAAAGGAAAGAAAAAAAATCAGTGCCCAAATGCACTCGAAGAAAACAGCAGTGTCAAAGTGGAACCGAATCTCCCTGCATTATGCTAATGTCCAGAATGGAACTGCACACACACAAAGTCTTATCACTTTTCCACAATGCAATTTACTCGTCCAATGGAGAAAACGTCTCCACTAATTACTTTTTTCCTCGTCTTCAACTACAATTCATTTTCCCGTCCAAAGCAAAGAAAAAAAAGTAAAAATAATGGAAATCTAATGCCCTTAGATAACAAAAAAATCGAATTACTAAACATCAAAACACATTATAAAGTAAAAATCAAATTGAGCATCGACAAAATAAAAAAATAAAAACATTTTTTAAAAATCAAAAACCTTTTTTAAACTAAAAACAAATAAAAACTCACTACTACAACACACAACGCTGGCATTTCGCTTTCTCGCCCGTTGCCCTCCCTTTCTCTTCTCTCACTAACATTAATCAATAAATAATTGAAGCAACGACTTTATCGCATTACACGATCCGCTGCACGTTTCTCTTACAGAGCAACGTTTGCCATTTCATAACGAGACCTAAACTCAAAATGGCACCCGGATAACTACCTCCATTATTTATGGACTCGATTCGATTTTATCCACAAAAACAAACACGACAAAGCAAAAAAAAAATAAACAAATTTTTTCAAATAAACAAATGAAAAAATAAATAAATAAAAGACAACACCGACTGATTTTTTTCACTTAATCTCATGATAATGGGCGGGGCAGACTGTCTCGTTTACTCCATCTTACCTGTAGCAGCTGCCCGCTGTTGCGTATACTGTTCTCTGTGCATAGGTGAGTTATTCACAGGCATAGGTGAAGGCTCAGACCGCTGAACACTGATGTTTGCAACGTGACTAGTCGGGGGAGCAGGGACGTAGTCGGCATAGTAAGCGGAGGTGTGTCTCTCGCCCCCTGCTGGGGACGGGAAGTAGCCATACCCAGGGAACCCTGAGTGCGAATCACACAAAGCTACAGTTGTAGCATTTTTTTTTATTTTATTTTTTATTTTTCGTTTCAGTTTATGTTCTACGCAAGTTTTATATGGATGAGTGGGAGTTGTTGTTGTTGTTCGAACGTGCAGGTGAATCTCTTAAGGTTATCAATTCGTATTAATTTCGCTTGATTTATGCAAAGTGATGGGAAATTTAGGGGGGTATGGGGAATTGGGGATTTATTTCTGTTGTTTTCTCCACAATTTCGAATAATTCATTTCCAAAGTGAGAGGGAATGTGATTTTTATTATTTAATTTTGTTTAAAAAATGGAACTATACACTCCATCCATGATTAAAAGGGAAATTAAAAGTGAGATCTAAGCTCGCATCACTCTTAATTATCGCTCGTGCGAGTTTAAAGGGGAACGTACACGAAGCGCTATTTATTTTTCATTGTTTCGAATTATTCATTTCGAGAACTTTTCACTCCTCGTGCCATTTGGAGCGGAGTGAAATGCCATTTCCGGTTTGATTGGGGTCCTGAAATTTTAAGGGATTCGACTATACCTCTCGACGTAGACGACCTTAAAATTTCAAACCCCAAAACCAACCGGAAGTGGTATTTCTGCCCGCTCCGAATCGCTGCGTCGAGTTAAAAAGTGAATTCGGAACGGCCAAAAATACCACTTCCGGTTGCGCCACGATTCCGAAATTACACGATCACGTACATCCAGTCTGACGCTCAACACCCAGAAAATTTCAAGGCCCCAATTGAACCGGAAGTGCCATTCCACTCCCCTCCAAACACGACAAAATCCCGCTTTGTCTTCAAACAAACCGCGTAAAAATACCACTTCCGGTTCAGTCGTGCCCACGAAACTTTCTCGACTCCAACCACCCGACTTCGTGAACGCGCCCCTCCAATCCCGTACCTCCAACTTGACCGGAAGTAGCATTTCTAAGCGCTCCAAATCGCTCGAAGAGAAGAAACCCAACATCCATTCCTCGAGCGCTTTTCTGAGCAAACAACAATTTAACCATCCGAATGATCCAATGCTTTGTTGACTATAAAACCGTCCAAACAAAACGGAATATTCATTCGGAAAGCGTATTGGGATTCCCAAAATCTATTTATTTACGAACCTTTAAAAAAAAAATCATTTCATCTTAAACCCTCGATTGACGTGCAACATTCGAACAACAACCCTGAGGATGAAGATGAAAATACGCCGTATGTGATAATGAAATCAAAACATCAACACGACCTGCCCCTTTTATGCTTCTTTGAACACAATCTTAAAAAGGGCTTCAAATTAATTTTAAATTAATTTTAAATTAATTTTAAATAAAACAAAACACTAGTAAAAAATTGAAAAAATTAAAAAAACCGTAAAAATTGAAAAAAAAACTACTTTTTCCAGCTACCACATTCATCTAACGATTTTACCTGTTTCATCATCTAAGCACAACAACCTTCGTAGCACCTGGCCCTGAAGAATCATTTTATGTTTTATGCGCCTCACAAAAGACGCGATTTTGCTGAAAAAATTAAGTTGTGCAGTTAGAAAATCTAAATTCTTTCTCCTCTAATAACTACCAAAAAATTTCATTTCAGTGTTCAAAGAAAATAAAAAAGGGCCTGTCGCATTTTTCATTTTTTTTTGAATTTTTTTCAAATTTTTTCGACTAAAAAAAAAATTTAAAAATTAAAAATTTAAAAATTTAAAAAAAAATGAAATTAAATTCACCCTTTCTATACACACATTAACGTTTTCCTATTAATCAAAAAGCCAGCGTTGTCACTAATCGTAATAAAACACAAGCAATATTAATCAATACTGAAAATACTAATAAATAAAAGTAAAAATTTTAAAAAAAAATTAAAAAAATTAAAACCAATACCTAATCATGCTCAATATGCCAGAAAAATGCATTAAATGAAAAAACAACAACAATTTCTTCAATTCAATTCTAACAAATTAGAAACTAGGCCTAAAACCCCGGTTTACCATCGAGTCAAGACAGGATTGAAATAAATTCAACTAACATTGAAAAATCGAAGCTCCAGAAGCAAGAAATTCCACGATTAAATCAAAATCAACGTCTATTAAAAAGCACAACAGTTATTTACATGCATTTTAAAAATTTTTCATTTTTAAGAAAAAAAAAAATTTTTTTTTCTCATAAAAAAAAAAAAATGCCTCAACCATACAAATCTTCATTCATTTCCATTAGGACTTTACACAAAATCTGAATTTAAAATTCAATTTATAAAAATTTCACATCGAGGGCACAAAATGAGAAAAAGTTGCTTACGGTTTAATTTTCTATTAAATTTTAAATTTTTAATAAAATTCATGAAATTATTATCATATTTAATGCAATTAATTTTAAAACCAAAGCACCTTTTCCCTTTTAATAAAAAAAAAATCAGTCACTCGATAAGAATAAAATACTTACTTAAAATATAATGGCAGTTGCACTCAGCACTTAAAAAAAATTCGCAAAAAAAAAAAAAAAAAAAAAAAAAAAAAAAAAAAAAAAAATGGCCGAAGTATGGGATTTCGGGAGGAGTAAATGGGGTGTTGTAAGGTGTAGATAAAAGGCCCCAAAGGTCGGGGAAAGTTGGTTACTTAAGAAAACAAGACTTGTTCTCTCCAAACGTGCCAAATAAAAGCTAGACAACAAACACATTTCTTATCATGCCAAAAAAAGAGAAATAGCACGAAAAGTAGCAGCAAAGTTTATGATTGAAATGAAAATAATTGAAAATAAATAGAAAAAGTTATTTCCTCCCTCTGTTAATGTCGAATCTAGTATAAACAAGCAAATCCTAGAGTATAGCGAGGAAAAGTCCCAACGCCAAGAAAAATATAACACAAAATTGCTTTTTATCAATGGTTATTCCTAAAAACAGTGAGTAACCCTTTGATTTCTACTTCTACGGCTATAAACTACGACTATTCCACTACTAAAATGATAGAAACACTCATTTGTGAACATGTAACACAGCATAGCAGTCAAGTTATTTAAGTATAAGGCAAAAAATAAACAAAAAGTAAACAAAAATGGGAGTTTTTTTCCTTTTGATAATCAAGAGAGAGACTTTGATCAACATGGGCGTCAGTTAGTTCAACTATACTAAAAATCTGTCAGTTTTTCACTACTAAATTACTACCGACTACTTTGTATACACTATATACACTACTAAGCACTTTCAACCTGAAAGAGAATGTCAGTTAATAGCACATGTCAGTTAACATGCACAAAAGGATTAACTATGCTATACACTACTAAATGGTTATAATCACTAGAAGAGAGACTGAAAAATCACTCCCAAATGCACTAAAGTCCATGTCAACAGGTTAGTTAATTAGAAATTAGTTACACTTAATAATTTATGTTCGTGGTATGTTGTTGTGTGAGCTAGAAATTAAACTAAATTTGTCTCTGATTCAAAAGTTGTTACAATTCGGTGACCCGGTTCGTTTAAAATAATTTCGAATTTAAATTTTGAAGGTGTTGCGCTTGTTTTAGACCCATGAACCCTGGGTGACTTAAATTCAGCTCGTTGAGAGCTTTCATTTAAGGGGTAACAATGTATAGTTAGATAAATTTTATCAAACAATAGATGGGAAAATATTGCAAATTGAACGCATAGAAGTACTTTAAAATAAATTTTCGAGGTACTGCGCATGTACAAGACCCATAAACCCAGGGTGATTTAAAATCAGCTCATCCAGAGCTTTCATTTAAGGGGTAACAATATACAGTTACATAAATTTTAACAAACAACATCAAAGTTTTCCAAACCAGGCACCAAAGTTTAAAAAAATTCAAATTTTAACTATTTTTAACAATGTAATGTCATGTTCTGTCATGATGTATGTGTATTGTTGACTACCAACTACTATGTATCAAATTAACCTTAAAAAAAATAAATTCCAACACTAAAATGCCCAAATAAAAAAAAATTACATTTTTCACATTTAATAATTTATTTAATTATAATAATAATAGGAAAAAATTAATAATAATAATAATAATATTTTTAAAATGTCTCTCTTCATTCACCACTTGCAAAAATGATTTTTCAAACACATGATAATAATAATAAAAAAAATCTCAAAAGAAATAATATATTAAAAAAAATATTTTTTTGTATTTTTTACACTTAGATTTTTTTTTATCATTATTTCTCAATTAATATTTTTCCCATAAATTACAACAACGATTATTAAATATTGATATTACCACTTTACGGATGACGTTGAAATCCAACACTTTGATGAATAAAAACATTCAATACTGGTAAAATTCTTAAAATTTTCATAATTTTCAAAAAAATCAAATAAAAAGTTGAAAAAAAAAAATGAAAAAAATTGATTTTATGTACTTTAACGACATTGAAGGAGATTTTTGACTCGAACTTGGGGACTTCCGAGTGTTTTCTACATCTAGGAAGTAGTCACCTACCACGGCCTAAGAGACTCGACTACTGCTATGCCTGTTACATGGACACATCAAGAATTGTAAAAATGGAGTTATAAATATTATTAGATTTGAAAAACAAAAAAGTATAAAATGAAAAAAAAAGCTAAATCTCCTTTAAATGTTCCTCGAATGACTAAAATCGATTTTTAATCGATTCCCCAACCCATAAATCATCTTAACGACCCATAGATGAAAAACAGAGCTTTCAATAAGTTATAAATACAGAAATTCATCTATGAGTTGTTAAAATAAATTAAAAAATTTCATAAATCAAAAATAACTAACAATAAAATTGCACTAAATATTATTTTTAGTTAAAAAAATAATCTGGAATAAAAAAAAAAAAGAAGAATAGAAAAACAAAAGAAAATGATAAAAAAATAAATAATAAAATTATGGACGGGGTGATTAAAAAAGGGAATCGAATGACAAGAACACGTGACAGCCTCGTGAGCATTTGCGATATATATTTTATATGCCCTGAAAAACACTGACACCTCAACTCCTGACTCCATTTTTACAGCTGTAGGGCATGCATGTTATATACACTAAGGTGGTCGAGTGGATATGGGAGGCAGACTTGCTGCATATTTAAGTTCGTACCTGGGAACGGGTAGCCAAACCCAGGGTAGCCCGTGTATCCTCTGCCATAGCCGTAAGCAGGGAAACCAGCTGCAAAGATACAAAATAATTATTAATACTCATTCAGAAAAAATGTAATATTTGGTCAAAATCGATAAAAATTGTCAAATTTTGATCTTAATCGATGATTTTGTGGATCAAATTTGTTAATTTTTGACAAATCAATGATTTTTGATCAAAATCGCTGAATTTTCAACCGAACTTATTGAAATTTTGGTCAAAATTGCTCAAATTTTGATGAAAATTGCTGAATTTTAACTGAAATTTTCCACTTTTAAAAAATTTGCTTCCACCACATTTTGCGCTATTGGAAAAAAACCTTAGAATAACGTTTGCCTCATTATACGAAATCAAAACTTTATTATCTATTAAATTAATCAAATCAAGTTTACCTTCAAAATTATGCAATTAAAATTAAAATTTAAATCGAGATAATATTCCCAAGCACGTAATCATAATTTTTAATAGACGACAAAAAAAAATTGTCTTTTTAGCTAGTTAATAAATGAAATTTATCTCTCAGTGCCAGTGGCCATCATTCATAAACCATGACTGATGATGACACCCGCCCAAAATGAGAGCGCGAGACATGATAAAGTGAAGCCAACCAAGTCGAGTGGACTAAGTCCCTTGCCAGTATCCACTCGGATTACACACGTTGACCCCACCACATCAACCGTTCTCCAATACTCTTCGGGTCATTTTCCAACCGAAATAAAAAACGGGATAAAAGAGGAAAGCAAAATGCATTGTCATGCTCCGCGACATAATTATATTAATGGAAATCCGAGCCCTCCAAATGACCAACGACACATTTTCCCGCCATCTTTTAATGCTATTAATTTTCTTATTCTTTCATTCAATTTTCTCCAGCGAGTAAATAGAAAAAATTTTAAAGACAAATAGGCTTAAAGGATCAAAGCAGTCCATCCATATTAGGTTGATGAAAAAAAAATTCCTTTTAAGTATTTATCTTAATGCATCGTGTGTTTTTGATGTTTAATGTTTGGTTATAAGTTATAACTTATAACCGCATACAGGAGAAAAATTAAAAATTAAAAATTCATGAATTGATGTGGGGAATATAATGCTGGTACGTGTGTAACCTTACACGTAAGTTTAGATGTGTTTGCGATCATCTTTTATTTTCGTGCTTGGGAGCTGTTTGGAGCGGGCTAAAGAGGCACTTCCGGTTTGGGTTGGGAGTTGGAATTGTAAGGGATGCAAGTAGATCTCTTGAGGTGTTTTAGTTTACGATTTTAGGTAATTAGCTCGATCGGAAGTGACTTTTTATTGCCCTCCAAATTGCATGGATTAAGAATAAAAGTTTAATTTATTTTTTGTTGCTGTTTGGAGCGGGTTAATGGTGCACTTCCGGTTTAGTTACAGACTTGAAATTTTCTGGATTCCAACTCGATCATCAGAACTCAGATCTTATAAAGTTTCAAGCCCATCGTCCAACCAAAAGTGCCTTTATATCCCGCTCCAAACAGCATGAATTAAGGATAAAATGCTAATTTTCGTTTCCTGTCCCTATTTGGAGCGGGTCAACCATACACTTCCGGTTTCGTTAGAAATTCGAAACTTTCAGGATTCACCCATCTGGAGCTGTAGTTGGAATCCAGAAAATTTCAAGTTCCCAACAAAACCGGAAATACCCTTAAACCCCGCTCTAAATCGCAAGAATTATTAATATAACGCTAATTTTCGTTTCCTGACCCAATTTGGAGCGGACCAACCAGACACTTGTCGTTTCATTAGAAACCCGAAACTTTCAGGAAACACAGTTCTGGAGGTCTACTTAGAACCCAGAAAATTTCAAGTTCCCAACCAAACCGGAAGTACTCTTTAAACCCCCAAAAACCATTCCCCTTTAACACACCACCGCACCTTCCCTGCAACACTCCATTCTAATCCCCGTTAATTTAATCAAAATATACTTACTATCTTGAAGCCCCAGGGACCACACCAAATCTAGAAAAGAAACAAAAAACAAATATTTAATAAAATAATTAATCTCCATCGTTATTACTAAATTGTTAAAAAAAAAGTTAACAACTTAACTTTTTAATTTACTTCCACCTAAAAAGAAAAAAGGGTCACATCTGAATTATAAATCTAATTCGGCAATTCATATTCCAATTAAAACAACATTTTTTCAATTTTTCCATCTCTCCAACAACTTTAATTAATTAATTATTCAGATGCAAACCTTTTTTTGTTTAAAAATTCTAATTTCTCACTAAATCCATTTACAATGACTAGAAAGAGACTAAAACTCGAAAACTAACAAAATACCGACTAAGTTGGCATTCACACTAAAAACGACATTTTTCGAATTTCTTTACTCTGTTATTCACAAAATGACACATTCACATCCAAACCTGGACTACAAACTACGTTCCTATCAAGTACCTTCAAAAAAGACAGAAAAATCTCACACATGCAAATTATTTGAAAAATATTTGAAAAATTAAATTTTAATGCGATTAATAATTTAACCAGATTTTACCATATCATTTTGAAGATACTTGCTGTTCTAAAAATCAATTTATTTGCATATTTTATCTAAAAACATTTTTTAACGAAAACTTCATTATCCTAAAAGCGTCGCAGACTACGTTTCCATGACGACAACACGCGTCTACCATGTTTTTTCCAAAATTTAAATTTTTTTTAATTTTAATATATTTTCGAAAAAATGATGCATCGACTTCCGGGTCTAACTAAACGTCATGATTTTCTCTAATAATTTACAGGTAATCACATGTCATAATTCAGAGTTATTCGTTCAAACTTGAACTCGACATGTCATACATTACCAAAATTGATTCAACCGCATCGTCTCTTTATAATTTCCATTTTTTCCAAAACTGAAATAAAAGTTGAAGTCTAATACTTAATCATCAAAAATAATCAAATAAAATAAACAATTTTAAAAACCCCAATAAATTGCTCTGAAAACAATTATTTTTAGTAACACTTTTACAATGGGGAGTCAGACAGATCTAGGAACAAAACCTGTCCGACTCGAAGAAAAAAAAAATTTAACATCGAGAGCTAGACAGGTTTATTTCCAAGCTGTCCGACTCCCATTTGAATCACCAAAAATAAAAATATAAAAAAAATATTTATTTTACATTTCTATTTAAAAAAAAAAAAAAAAAATTTTTTCCACAAAGTCAAAATTGAGTATGATTACATTGGATTTATTCATCCATTTTGGCGCACACTTTTGCAAAAACTATTTCTCCAATCTCTCACGATTCATACTCCTCTTTAAAGATTACAGAGTCTCAACTCTTCTATTACCGAATAAAAAAAAAATCTCAACTAGCTCATTTTATGGATCATAAGACTGACAATTGACGAGTTTTTCAGTTTCCCCTACTTAATCTGGAAAAGGAAAAACGAGAGGAACGTGCAGCTCGCAAACTTCATTACTTAAAATAATATCCATTGATTTCCACGAATCAAAAACTTTTATTAAAAAAGTATTTGCATAAAGTATTTGCATATCCAACCTACAACTTTATTACATATTTCAAACATGACAAATAAACAAAAATTTTTTTTTTATTTTTTATTTTTTTTAAAAAAAAAGAGCAATATATTTTTTCCCCTAAGGGAGGTCACAACATTTGCAGTCTGAAAGCGCAAACTCAATAGGAAAGCAAATCAAATATGCAGAAAATCAAAGGTAGCAATAAAATGGGGACCGATATATATCTTGATATAAAAGAGGGTAAAAAATGGAAAAAAGTGTGCGAAGTGCAGCCATCCTCTCGCACATACTCCTCTATTCATCATTCTGTCACTGGAGACGATCCAATAGACAAACTCGAGCTTCCCTGCCGTACTCCGATCAATTGCAGCAACAACAGCAGCCACAGGCACTGATTACTTACTAACTCGGCGTACCTAGTTACACTAACACGTCACCCGAAGGTGTACATTTAACCCTATTGTTTAAATTTCGCCAGTCGGCCGTGGAATGGAGGAAATCGCCGATATCGTTAGTTTTTTTTTTTTTTTTTTTTTTTTTTTGAGTGCGTGTAATTAAAGGGAGACATTTAAAGGTAGTAAAATGTTGAGATTGCAAGGTTGGGGAATTAAAAGTTATTCGCTTAAAATGTTAACTTTTTTTATAGACAAAGTTGGACATCTTATCAATCTGTGATCTGTCTGACTTCCCGTTGAAAATGGTGAATTTAAATTCGGGCGGTCGTAAAATTTTCATCGTTTGTGGAAAGATGATTTTTATTTTTGAATTTTATTTTTTGTTATTAATATTGCAGTTGTTGAGGTTTGGTTTGTTTGTTAAATAATTGATTTGAAAGATTTTGAAGTGATTTTCACGACTTTTAAATCAGATATTGAAAATCAGATTTTAAAAAATGCATATTGTTGAAATAAATCAAGTTTTGCAATGCCAAAATGGATTTTAATCATCAAAAACCATTGCATGTTGAACAAATTAATTTTTTCACAGTTAAAAATGGTTGCAACTAACAATTACAGTGCCTTTTTACACTCACATACTTTAAACTGTAATTTTATTGCAACAAAAACTTTCAAATCACCAACAACAACCGGACAAACATTTCCACACAATTCACAATTATTACCAAAACATCAAAAAAACAAAAAAAAAAAAAAATCCTTTTACTCTTTTTAATCAACATTCCGGTCTCGCACGCGGCCCTCCGAGGTTAAAACTCAGGTGTGCTTCCTCTCAAGTTGGCCAGTCACCAAACAACAATCCTACTGCAAATAAGCAGACATTTCATTCGATGCCAAGACGCCACGAGCAGAAACGCTCGTCTTATCTGTCCACAGGCAAAGATTCCCACTGGATTTCCACGCCACTAGCTTATCATCTGACAACCAGGTACAAAAGAGACAGCCAGCAAAAGACTTGTAACAAATTCCCATCAAGCCTTTCGCCTCCGTTAAAGCGAACCTGTCAGCGCGCATTTTCTTGCGCCGCAATATACGGTATAATCGGTTCGGACGCTGCTCTTTCAACCCTATCTGTCACTTCATAAATATTCGCAATTCACTACTTATCTATGGGCAGTAGATAAGACTAAAGTCGAGTGGGTGGGGGGTGTAGGGGTGGGGTTGGGAGTCGAGGGACACTGGGACGTGGCTTAACTTTGCATGATCGCTTCCTTTCACATCTTATCGTTTTAGTTTTAAGAAGGTGATGGTCACGTGTCGTGTCGTTGCACTCGGAGACACATTAATTAAGCAAACATCTCGGCGGGCGCCCTCTTGTCTCAACTTTCTCTTTAAATTCCCACGTGTTATTCGTGCTTTTGATAGTTTGCTCTCGTGCATCGACTCGATCGATTCCTCGCTCGCAGCCAACTAAGTCTCATCTTTTGCTCGCGTCAAAGCGACGCCCAATTTTCTCGCTTGGTTTCACGCGCCCTCCACTAGGTGCTGGAGCGGTCACACTCTAAACAAGCTCAAATCTACAGCTGACAACGTGTCATCTGTTGGCTACAATGAGCATAACAAACCTCAATTTACACTTTCCTCGAGAGACCGGTTCTTAAAGTTTTACATCATTTTCTTACCCTTTCATAGCAGTATGTGAGGCTTAATTGATAATGAGTGTTTATGACAACATTATTGCCATTTATGGTTACCAAGTTTCTATTTGTATTGTTTCGGAGATAGTTTTACTTTCTTCCTTCCACCCAGAAAACTCATAAAAACCAAAACAAGATCCAACCACAACAATGCACACAACGCTCCTCGGTCCAGTCTTTGTGCGTCAAAGGACTTGCGATCAAAGCAAAGTCTGCATAGTATAGAGTTGTTTAGCAATGTAATAACAATCACATTAAATCTTTAACAAACTAATCAAATATGGTTAACTTATTATTATACTATTATATGCCTTCCTGGCTTGACAACATTCTCTACTCAAGGAATTAAGGCCAAACATGGTTGATATTCCTTTTATTGTGCCAAATACCTTATTGAATCTTAGCAACCAAATAATCATTATAGGAATAACATACAAAATTAACTGTTCGGGAAGACACAACAACTATCACACTATATCAAACAATGTGAGTGCCAAAATGATAAATCCACAACTGCGTCTTTGCGCATTAGTTTATTTAAGGACTTGCAATCAAACAAGTCTTTATAGTAGTTAGCCATACCGACAAACCGCTGCACGTGTTTAACCAATTTCCTCTCGCTTATTATTTACAAAAATCAAAATATCAATGCGTTTCTTACCGTAAGCACCCCTAGCTGCAGCACGACCACGCGCCATGTTCGTGGGAAACATAACTTCTTTGGGCTGGGCCTTCTTACACTCCACCTAAAATAAAAACAAATTAATTCCCCCATCCAAACGCAACACCAACCACTTACCATTTTATTGTTGATCTCATGGAAGTGAATTTCACACACTTTATCCACAATGTCCTCGTTTTCAAACGTAACAAAACCAAACCCTACAAAAAAAGAAAAAATTAAATTTAAAAAAATTTAAAAAAATTTTCTCAAAAAAAGAAAAAACAAATTACAGGTTCTCGCCAACTTGACAGGGACCTAACGAGTTAAAACCCCCTCCCATTTCCACTGCAATCATTCGATTCTCGCCTAAGGGAAACGCGGGGGGTTGAGGGGGACGAAGGGGAAGTCGGTGATGTAGAATTTGTATGGCGACAGACGCCTTCACTGTATTAAATCACAGCACACGATGACAATTGGCGGTGGGGGAAAGAAACGTTAACCACCCACAATCCCCCCCGCCGTGATGGCTGGTCACCAATTGCCCGTCTCGGTCCGAAAATGGGGGAAGGCGAAGCCGCGCCTCGGGACAAATTGCGCCAAAAGCTCACAGCTGGCGACAAAATGACCGCGCGGTGCCCAAAAGCCACGTGCACTGACCGCCAATTGGAGAAATCATCACCCCCCCCCCCCCTACAACCCCCTCCCACACAACCACTTTCACGAGAAAAAAAAATGAAAAAAATGAAAAAGTTTACAATTCGTTTCAATCGAAGCTTCGCTGCACAGCGCGAAAATGTAAACAAAAACTCCGCCGCGTTGGGCTTCACCGCGCGGCTTCGGTGCCGCGCAGTGCAGCGCCGGAAATTGCGCGCCCACAAAAAACGGGTTGAATAATCTTTTATAATTTTTTTATTTAGCACCTTTTTCGATTAGAAGATGAAGAGATAGGAATAACTCGATTCGAGTGTTGTTGCCTGTTAATTTTCAATTCGTTTGTTTTCTTACTCGTATCGCCCACCTTTTCCAATTAGCATAAAAGCGAAACGCGTCTATAATTAACTTTTATGTATCTACACACTGCGAGGTAATGATTTTCTACACCTTCGTTGCCCGCGTTCGAAATAAACGGTTCCAATTACGACTTTATTTTCCATCTTACAATTGATTAATACCGAGAAAGAAAAGCAGAGACACCATATTAATTCCTACAAATAAAAGTACCATGTGGAAGGAAAATAATCATCAATCTCGTCTCAACGAGACTTGATCTTATAGGAAAAAAATTTCTAATCAAGAGTCAATTTCGGTTATAATAAAAGTTCATCCTTTTCATGGGAGATGAGTAGTGGAGTTTGGGGGTTGGAATTTAAAAAATGAATTTGTGGTTTTTTTTTTTAAATGTGGGTTAAAGGGGTGGATGGGGGTTGTCGATGGTGAATTTATGAGTTTTAGGGTTAAAGAGATGAGGTAAGACATTGCTGATGTTGAATTTATGAGTTTTGGGGATGAAAAGTTAGTTGTGGATGAGTTTTAGGGTTAAAGAATCAAAATTATGAGTTTGTAGTGTTGATTTGTAAGTTTTGTGATTATTAAATTCAAAATTATCAGTGTTAAATTTATGAGTTTTAGGGTTAAAAAGTATAAAATTTCACTTAACAATGTTCAATCCATCAGTTTTAGAGTTAAAAAATGAAATTTTTGGAGTTAAAAAGCAAAAATTTCCAGTTTTTATTGTTAAATCTGTGAGATTTAGCTTTAAAATTCAAAAATTCCACATTACAATATTAAATCATTGACTTTTAGTGTTCCAAACCCCAAAATCACATTTCCCAATACCAAATCCATAAATTTCCCCACAAAAAAACCAACCCCTTTCACCTACAACCAAATCCTCAAAAAAAAAAAAAAAAAAAAAAATCCTTTACAGAAAAAAAAAAAAAAAAAAAAAATCAGCTCAATAATAATTCCGAGACGGAAAAATCCAATTCACTCAAAAATTCCCTTTGCACCAGTCCATTCATTCCCCGAGCCACTTTTGAACTTGCCATGTCCTGACCTCGTAGCCACGACGAGTTATACAACCACTAGCCGAGAAACGGATCCACCATCGTACGTCAGCTGCTAATGGAACCATCAGTGTGCCAAGCACGCTGCAGTCACGTGAGACACACTGAGAAAAAAGGCAAAGAAATCAAATCTCCCTAGTCTTACCACCCTCCGACTTAAAGATATTTCCGGGGTTGCCATTCTACAAGGGGCCAAAGAGAAACGGCCACCAAAGAGGATTTCGTTGCCCAAAGCTCCCAGAAAATTGTATATAAATTCATGTAAGAGAAAATATTAAAAAAGGAAAAAAATGACAAGTGACGTTCACACATTTTTCTCACAAAATTCTAAAAATAAAATTTAAAAAAATAAAAAATGGCGGACATGTTTACGTTGCACTTTAATGTAATTTAGTTAGCGAGAATTTGCTATGGGCAAATAATGCGGTTAAATATTAAATAAGAATGTAAACAATAATAAATGTTTTACGAGAGTAAATAAATTTCGTGTTATACATTTCCAGTCTCTTCATGTTGGGAGATAAGAAGAAAAGAAAATGGAAACAAAAATAGCCAGAAGGGAGTTCACGCTGTTCACGAAAAATCAATAACGACATCAATATAAAGTGCAAAGATAAAAATATCAAAAATAAAACATAAAAAGTGGATAAATAAACAGAAATAAAGATAATTTCAAGCATTTTAAACGAAAAGTTAACTTTGCGGAAGTCGAAAGAGCAATTACAAGAGCATGCGCAGAAAGAGAAAAGAAAATGGACGCCAATTTTGGTTAAATTGACTTGTGTAAATATTTGAATTGTGTAAAAAAAATTTTTTTTTGTCGCGAACTCGGCTTTAAAATTTGAAATATTTATACATTCGACTTGAATTCGCTCGCAAATTAATTATAAACAGTTGCAAATCTCGTTATAATTAATGTAAACCTCGTCAAAAGGTGCTCGAACTCGGTGGGCCTTTTAAAATTAAATTAAATTTTCTTTACTTTCGCTTTATTTACCCGACTCGAAGCAATATTGAAAGCAGAGGGTCGCATTTGTAATTATCTTAAACCGTTTCTTTGCAAGTCGCGTGCACGTGCTTGATGCGACACGCCAACGACCAATCAATGCGATGCATCAACTCGTGCACGTCAAAGCCGAGTGTTACCCATCCCTGCCATAACATTATTACCGAATGACAATGGCCGATCAATAATACCACCATCATCATCGAGCGAAATTGTGTTTAAAGTTCAAAATCGAGTTGGAAATTCGTGGCGTTGGAGCGCGCGGCTTTGATTTTCCTCTGCTCAATTTAATTAAAAAAATATCAAAATGATAATCAGCTTAAAGTTTAAATACTTGTGTCTCGACTTATCTGCCAGGCCAGCAATGCGAGTGATTAATGACTCGACCCTAAGCAACAATATTACTACTCACTCTTGATTAAAATCAAGCGAGTCATCTTCATCGTAATCGCCAGTCACTATACTTCACCGGCGTGATGAATATCGCAAAGGAACAATCAAATCTGCGAGTCTTTAGACGTATCGCACTACTGAACGTCTTCTCGACGTATCCCCGACGAAAAAGGCTATAGAATACTGTCGAAAAGCTTAGTCAAATGAAGTGAAAACTTTACGAATCAACATACACGTTAAAACAAAGCGTACATAATCCTAAAATAGAATACCGTGAAATGTTTCATAAATCCCATAGAATTACATCAATAATTACTATATTTTGTTCTCCAAAATTTTATAATTTTTTTTTCTCACAATTAAAATGATATCGCTAAAAAGATTGTGTTGTTTGAGATGAATTGACTGTGCTGCCCCTTTTGCATGAAGCTATAAATCATCATTAGCACTCGGTAACATCGTCCCAGATCAAGAAGACGAAGAAGAAAAAGATATAGAGTGATAGAGAGTGAGTAAGAAGGGGAAGAATGGGGAAAAAAATAAAATAAAAAATAAAGCCTAGAAAAGAGTGTGACAGAGACCAAGAAAAAATAAAAATAAAAAGAAGGTAGAGAAGTTGAGAGAAAAAAGTGAAGGAGAAAAAATAGACATGTTGAAAACAAGGTCATTAATCAAAGATGGTCGATTTGTAAGACAGGATTGAAGCTAAGAGCGATACGGGAGTCAATATTCAGTGGGTGGACATTGAGTTTTTGAATCTTAATAATCTAATATTCGGATTATAAGTTTGTTATAAAGTGATGGGTAGAAGGGGTGGGTAAAGCGCATAAAATAATCACATAAAGCCAACATGTGGCACACTGTGATCTCTTTGTCTTTGCATAAATTGCATCGAGTTGAGATTCAAAAACAAATTAAAAGCTAGAAGCGCGCGCATAAAAACGTTAATTCATGCAAAAATCCACTCAAAGATGCTCCTCACAACCACATATAGTTACGTGCTTAATGAGAAGGCTCTTCAAAGCCAGGAAAAAGATAGTTGGGTCTCAAAGAGACAATATAAGACACTCCTCATCCTCTCCTCCGCACAGAACGCGAATGGTAAAGAGTATTCCACTTAAGATCCCTCCAACCAATTACTGCGCCATCTGGCGATTTACTCAACAATTACCTTCTCGTCGACGCCACTATCCTGGACCTCACCTGCGAAAATCACGAACCCCTTCAGGCGAATGACGAGTGCCTCATTTGCATAATGAAACTTCATTGGCAACAACTGGGGACCCCAACAACGATAAGGGACGACGCTATTGATTAATCGTCGCCATAAAAACAACAAGAGAATTACAAATTTTTTTCCCTTCTCTTCTAGTATTACGGCCTAATTAGACACGCTTGTGTTGCACACAGTCTAACTAAAGGAATCAATTCAGTGACCACATCTGTTTAAGATGGCACAAATTCCCTCAATTAACAACGAGATTCTGACATGGCCGATTCATGCCATGCAAAACCGCACTTATTAATAGACGTGGCCGCAATACCGTAGATGACAGTTTTAAAAATTAATGCTCTGTGTCATGGTATACGAACGTGGTCAAAAAAGTCGTGTGACTTTTGCGTTTTTGCAAGCAGTGTGCGGAAAAGTTCATTAAAGTTATCGGGTCGTTGAACGACAGTGGAAAAACACACATCGCAAAAGTCCATAATGTGATTAACCAGTGATCAAATGATTAATAAATGATTAAATTATCGTTCGATAATTTTCTTCGTCTTATATTATATTTTAGTTAATCGACTTGTTATAATAAAACGCAGTAAAACCAAACAAAGTTACGCGCATTTTCAATCATTAATAATTACATTACAATCGTTAACAAATTAATCACATTTCCACTACGTCAAAAATTAATAACAAAATTCCTTTTAAAAAAATGTCACTGTTCCTATCAGTCTTCCATACCCTCCCCTGCGACTTAAAAAGTATTTAGCATCACATTCATCCCTCCCCAGCAGAAAACTCAATTAAACATAATTTTATTAATGGTTTAGGGTTCCATCTTTGAAAGCTCGATTTTCTATTTCCCGGTCTTAATCGATGTTTAGTTTGCAAACAAATGCGTATTTATTGGCAGCGAGTTATCCGCGTAGCGCGAAGAATCTTAACGCATCATCTTCAAAGATGGAAGAAAGAATAAGGAAAGGGAGAGACGAGAAGACTCAAAAGGGAATGCGCCTTAATCCTTTTGAGTGTCGAATAATCCCTCGTTGTAAAGCAACGACGAGTCTCTGGGATTACGTCATGGATTAAGCAAAGCAACCAATCGCTAATCACACTTGACAATCACAACAAAACTTAACCGAAACTTCTCCGAGTGATAAAAAGCGAAAGGAAAAACTTGTCTCACTTATCTCGCTGGAATTCAAAGGGAAATGCTCGGCAGCCATCATCAAAGTGTTTTGATCGACAAGCGTGTAAACACCATGCTGCAAATAATGTCGTGATAATCTTTGAATTGCATCAGCAAAACATGAGGAATGAATAAAAATATAAAAATCGACTTGTGGGTACGCGTGCTGCCACCAACAGCGCAGCGGACGACGGTTAAACTATACCGTCGTCCCCCAGTAGCAAAACGAAGTTGAAAATCGACGTTCGTCACGATTTTAAAGAATCACAGAATCAAATAATCCAAAAATCATCCAAAAATGAAATCCCTCGGTAGTTTCTCAAGGCCGCAAAACTGAATTTGTTTAATTTTTTCTCCTCCTAAAGTGGAGAATTCAATAAATTGCATTGGAATGGAGCAACTGGCAAATTGGACTGCATAATTTGCCACTTGTCAATTTAACTCTAACCCCCTTTGTCCTTATCTCTTTCTTGGTCCCCTTAAACCAATCAGACTGGGATTAGCCGAGTGCCATCGTTGAGTAAAAGGGGCTCACTTTGCTCCTCAAAGCGAAAAGAGTTGAGAGAATTGAAGCAACGCATGCGTGTGGCCACTCGATTGCACACGGTCAGATTAATTAGAGCTGCTCGGTCCGAATTGGGCCGAGCGAACTGCACCTCGAACGCAAGAAGAGGTTGGTTAGCGAGGCGGAACGCCATTCTCAACTCCCTTTCCTGACCACAGAGCATTTTGCCACAAAGATTCCGTCCAGTTTCAGACTCGAGCTAATACTTTGGAAAACGAGGTCGCCATCATTCGTTGCTATGGCGACCGCTTTTATTGGGATAAGTGATGTGGAAAAGGGGAAAAGAGAACAACAAGAGGTAATCTGTGCATGGATCTGATTATAGAGACGAGGCAAATGAAAAAGGAGCAGAAAAAATAAAGATACAGTAATGGAAAGTTATTGTTTTTACAAGCGATTGCGGTTAGATATAATACAAAAGCCATACAGACTATGGGAACCCATAGATTGTTGACGTCGAAACAAAAAATAATATAATATAATATAATATAATAATATAATATAATATAATATAATATAAAAAGAGACCCGGAGGGAACTTGTAATAAGTTGTGATAGCTAAATTCACATAGGAATCAAAGGTCCAGCAGAGTTGAATATAAAACCATGTGACTAGTTATATTTGATCTTAGATCACCGACTGCGCATATTTAAAATTTCCCCTTTAAAAGTCATAAAAAATTAATTAATTAAATAGAATTTCCAATTTTGAATACTTCCCCAAAACGACACCAGCTGGCCGAAAGATGTACCCAACTTTTCTTTCTTCATTTTGTTCAGTGATGAATAGCGCACGCAGGAAACAGCTGCTAAAGCTAAGCAATTATGAGTAACAAATTCCTCTACTTTTCTTTCTTGCAGCAAAAGGATAAAGTAAAATAAAGAAGTGAAAAAAGTGGCGGAAGTTAGAAAAAATAGGCAAAAGCAGAAGCTCTTTTAACGACAGATAATGACACCGAGGATATAGCGGCGCCGATTAATCACTCTGCTATTGACAGCCCCCTTGATCCCGAGAGAGAAAAATAAAATTTTAAAAAGAAGGAAAAATGTCCCGAGAAAAATTATAGATGAAAAAATAGAAAAAACCATTCCCATAATCCTTTGTCACTTTAACATTTCATTTACACAGCGTAGAATGGTCTGTAGGAGCAAAACTGTTGACAGTGCATTTTTCAATGTGAAGTTTCAATAGAGATTTAAGGGTTTTTACGTTTTACTAAAACCAAATTTAAAAACGTATAAAGTTGCATTTTATTGCATCGTATCCAAAAGGTTGAAATAAAAGTCGAGTTAAGAAAGTTTAACTCTTTTTATTGGAGTAAACTAAGCTTTTTGTAAGACAGAAAGCTTCTGGATGCTTTTTTTAACTCTAAAGTATGGAAACTAAATAAATTAATCGCAGACGACAGCGATATGTAATCCTTCGATGTAGACGAATGAATGTCGAAATCGATATATCTGCATTGATTCTTTTAGTCTCGATATAGTGTCTGTAGACACATTATGATGTAACGTAACGTTAACTTAATAAATTAAGACTTAACTGTAACTTGGGTGTGTTCACACTTGCCAATTGTTTATTTTTCAAATTGACCAATGAGATAGCTGCACACAAAGTGGCGTGTTCAGCTCGAAGCAAGGCAGTTGCTGATTGGCTGAGCGTAATGTGAAATGTTACGTTACGGCTTAATTCAACTCCAGAGTTGAATTAGCACTCAAGGCACTTAGTATCCCACAATGCACCATCCAACTCTCCGAAGTTACTTTACGATCAAGTGTGAACACAAGTGTGAACCTAACATTACAGCTTACAAAGTTTGTAGCAACGTCCAGATGTTCATTGTCACAGTTTTTAATGGAAATCCATGGTCAGAATTTATAAAATTTCCCAAAAAAAAACAAAAAACTAAGACTTCTAAACAATCGATTTGTCTACATCTCAGCAGTATAGCTTCAACATTGTTGTTGTCTCTAAATTTTTGCTATTTCCACAGTTTTGACCAAAGAAAAAAATAATAAGATGTTTACAGTTCAGAGCGCACAAACAGAAGAACGAACGAACTTTATATGTGATTGTTACAGATAATGTTGCATAGCAATATCAAGTTCCTCGAACATCATGTTGTTATATCGAGAATTTACTAATACCAAGTTTTGAACAACAAGAAGAAGAAGCAAACAAAATGAAATTGTCTTTTCAATAGTTAAGCGAGTAAATAACAAAGCCGTCAACCATTTACAGCAACGATTCAAAGCCATTTTCTCGCACACACTCGTAAACACGTCACACGTCCACCATTGCACGTCCTCCAGAGAGGAAGCAGGAAATTAAGTGTTAAGTCAAAGAAAAAGTGGCCAGCGAAGATTCGGTCGATTTTACGCACCACTAAACTCACAAAACTCCATGAAAAAGGCAAAAGCGAGGCCAAAACCAACGACTCCATCACAAAACGCCCTCACACACATTCCCATCCATCCCCTCGTCTAATTTCATTATTGCGCAAACCCACAACGGGGTGTGCGACTCGGATTATGTTCTAGCAACGATTTGAAAACGATAAACATGCCCGGCTCAAAATGGCCGCTTTTGTTTTCTTTATTGCCGCGTAATGGCAAAACACGATACGCATGCGCATTTTTACCTCCCAGCTATTTTCCACAGACAAACTCGCCCTTCTTTAAACATTTTTCTTTCAAAAGATGGATGAAAACGGGTCTCAGAGCGAGGATAAAGTCAAACGTGGTCGTGTTTAGTCGTAAAATACGAGTTGGCATTTGCAACGCTCAAAATCCCTTTCCTTTCTTTTCAATATTATCTTAACGTCGATTAAAGTTAAAAATTATTTTTTTTTGCAAAACACAATATATTTGGTGCGTTTATAAATCAAAAATCAAGGCATGTATAAAATGTCAAGACATCGTGACTTTTTCTTACGGTAATTTCTTATGAGATTTTCATTTCTCTTACTGCGCATGCTCAAGTTTTTACTCAACTCTCAAAACCCCCAAAAGTTGATTATCGATTCAACTAAATTTAACCGAAAACAAAGCTTTATGAAAAACCCAATAATTCAATTATATTTTTCACACGAAATAAAATTTCAAAAAAATCTCAAATCCCTCCATAAATCCATATAAACAATATCAAAAAATAATTGCATTTTATTTACTCCCATACCACATTTTCCTTTAAACTTCAATTTTCAGTTCAAAAAAAATTATTGCACTTTTCCTTTACGCCGTAAAATATATTAAAAAAATGAAAGCGTTCCAGCACTAAATCCGAAAGTAAATCCAGCGATATACATTTTTCCATTTCACGTGTTTCCTTTGCCTGCCACCAGATTGCGATTGTATTATCTTTACTTTCTCACAACCAAGGATAAACGCAAGTTTCGACAGCAGGTGGTGCACGATGCCCAGAAAAAAAATAAAAAAATAAAAAAAATAAAAATGTTTCCGTTCCGATAAAAAAAGCAGGTCAAAAGCAAAATCTTTAGATTAAAGTAGCACAAAACCATTTCCCAAATGATCATTTTCGAACCGCATTTTGATATCAAATATTAAGGAGAAGCAATTTTTTTGATAAAAAAAAATTACCTTAAAGCAGGGATGGGCAAATGTAAGAATATCGATACACGATACACGAGTTTGTTGGTGTGAATATCCTGTTCGGATTAGTGAGATTCTACTGTATTACAAAATAATTTTTAAAAATGTGATAAAATAAAAAATTAATGTGAAAACGTAAAGAAAATAGTATAAAATTAAAAATTAAAAATGAATGAAAAAAATTAGAAATATCGTTAAACTGTATCGCTCCG
>JAQIXT010000511.1:0-32236 GCA_034700445.1 Stenotaenia linearis | reverse complement strand
TCACTGATCCGGGTGTTTTTGGATGGACCCAATTCGGTTCTTTTCGTACTGGTTTGTGCATTGAAATGAAAGAAATTGAGATCTATTTTCCTACGCGAGTGGCAAATGTAAGCTAATTTGTGGGTAATTAAATTGATTAATAAAGATACTTACCTTGTAATTAATTATTTTCTAGGCTTGTTTGAGAAGGAGTTCGCAGCCATAGAGAATTAAATTTTTGAATTTATCCTCGCGAAATATAATGTTAAATCCGAACTGATGCAACATAGTGAACTTTCCGTCGTTTGATAAAGCGCCGTAGATTTTCCCGATTTTCCATTGTTTGAGACAGCGCCGTAGCCGTTGATCCTATAAGCAGATGGCGTTACATCCCACGGACAAAATTCCCGGCAAATTTAAAACAAGATCATGAAACAGCGACTGAATTTACAATTTTTTCTATTGTTTTATACTGTTTATATTGTTTAGTATTATTTTATACACATATTTTTATTTGTTCACTTCATATACAATCAAATTTTTTTTCTTCTTACTATTTTGGTTTTAAAAACCATAGTGTTAGAACTACCATAAATGGTAAACGGCCCAACTAGAAAGAGTCTTGAGTACTCACTTAAAAATGACTTTCTTTGAGAATCATTTTTGGGTGTTTGCCCAAGGGGAACAAATCTCTGCTGGTCGGGGATCCCCCGCGTTCACTCAATTCTCGAGTAAAGTTGGGATAGGTAGAGATAAATAAAGGGAATGGGAATATTCTTCATTACATTTAAAGTGCCGTATGCCACGATTTGATTGTATGTGAAGTTAATAAAATTTAAACATGATCATGGAACAGCGAATGAATTTATGTCATTTTATATTGTGTTATATTATTTTATACAAATATTTTTCATTTATTTGTTCAATTCATATACAATCAAATTAATATTTTTATCTTATTACTTTGGTTTAAAAACCATAGTGTTAGTATTACCATAAATGGTAAATGGCCCAACTAGAAAGAGTCTTGAGTACTCACTCAAAGGTGGTTTTCTTTGAAAATCATTTTTGGGTGTTTGCCCAAGGGGAACAAATCTCTGCTGGTCGGGGATCCTCCGCGTCCACTCAATTCTCGAGTACAGTTTGGGATAAGTAGAAATAAATAAAGCGGAATGTTAAAAAGTATGTTATGCCACAATTTGATTATATATGAAATTTGTAAAAATTTATTTATAAATTTTCATTATATAAATTAATAAGAATTCATAAAATAATTGAATACATCAAACATGTACTTAAAACTTGTCAACAGTCCTCGCATTTCCTCGTTCTTTTTCTCACAGGTCCTAAACAAGTTTTCCTACCTTTAAAAATAAAATGTATTTACTCTTGTCAACTAGTTACATTTAAAAGCATACACATGGCTCTAGGTGCTGGAATTTTCATTTTCTCAGCCAATTTCTTCTGACTACCTTTCAGGTATAAATTTCGAGGATGAATTTTGAACGTCTTATCAAAATAGAATACGCATTCAACAGTTGTTAAGAAAACAATAAAAAATAAAATCTAAGTAAAAGTTTAAAAAAAATAAATTAAAAAACAAAACAAAACAGTCAAATTCGTTACCGTGTATTTCTTCATGTTTGTATTAAAAAGTGATAGAAAAACAGAAAAGAATCAAAATCGAATAAAAATTTAATACATTTTATCATTTCATTGCATCCAATTTCAAAGTTAAAATCAACAAATACAATATCGTTTAAATATTACTCCGTTTTCGAAGATTGTAACCTAAAGAATCAAATTCAATAAAAAATTTATTCAATATAAACAAACAATAAAATTCCAGCACAACTTACTTTTCAGTTCCGGAGTAACAGCATCCAATGACAGCCTATTCTTAAATCGACGCTCGACTAAACAAAAAACATTTAAATCACATTTTCTTAAACTTAAGAATAAAATTTACCTATTTTTTTCTCTGAATCTGGTCGAGATTTCTTCACAGTCGTCATAATCCCTTCAATTCTCGACGATCTTCGCCGCAAATTATTGACAGGAGTTGTTGATACAACTCGAACGATTTCTGTAACAACATTACAAATTACATAATAACTACCTGTTCATATTATTAAAGACAAGTAAAATAATCTTTTCTCAAACTCACAAATTACAGAAATAAAAAACTTTTTTATTTCCCTGTCAAATCAAACAATTTACACAAAAAATTATCATACATCATCTCTTGAAAAATACAAAAGAAAAAAAAATCAAATCTCGGGAGATAGTGATCTCTGGACTTTAATCGAATTCAAATTAAAGACCAGATTGCAATCTGGGTCAGAATCAGGAACGATTTCACCGCGATCATCCTTCTTACACCCATCGCCATCTTCCTCTTTTAAAGCAACGCGAACAACTCGTAACATTTCCGTCAAATCGGCCGGATTGCTCATCGGTTTGCAAATGTCAATTTCATTTCCAGAACAGTGCTCAATTCGGAAGAATTCCTCCACGTTCCTCTGGATTCTTATTTTCAATTTGCCGGATTGCTTGTTATTTAAAACTGTAACAACGATAATCTGGCGTCATTAAAATAATCGATTTTGAAAGGATTAACTTAATTCTAACGTACTCGCATTTTCGTACAGCCAACATATATTGTTATTAATTTCTTGACCTGTAGTATAATGGTATTGTGAATTTAAGAAACCAATTTACGTGTCTTTAATAATGATGTCGAATTTAAACCTTACAGTTACCAAATGAGATTTTATGCTAAAAAAAAGCTAAATCTCATTTTAGTTATAAAAAACTCTCTACTTTGTAAGACAACAAATTGGGGACAAAATTGTGTGAAAGCAGCCATGAATTTCATTGACCGAGTTGCATTTAATTTTCAGCTAAACGTCAATCTGCACGGAAATCTAAGGTTAGTGCTATTGAGTTAGATGCAACTGGACGTTAGTAGATTAAGAAACCAGTCATATTCATTAACTGCTTTCAGAACTCAATTACTCACCATCCTCTATCTGCTTAATCTCGACTTGTTTATTCGAAACGTCGATCATCGGAGACGCGATTGCCGACACATTATTCCCGACTCGTCTTTTCTTCATTTTCGATGGTCCTGCATTGTCGAATAACGATTCGTGACTAGAATTACCACTCTCCTGTACCCGAATTGAGGAGACATTCGATCGTTTTTTCCGTGTTGATGAGTTCGACAAAACATTGTTCATACTGCTTCGGTTCAGCGACCTTTTGGTTTTCTCCGTTTTCGAATCGTCCGTATCGCTGAAGGATAAGCGTAAATGAAGCGAATCGTCCTCTAGTTGATGTCGAATGTCACTGAGAACGACGTGAGGGCTCGGTAATGAAGTGAAGCTTGCTAGCGAGTCGTTACTGGCGTTTACTTTGATGCTGGAGTTGAATGGGGTTGATGTTGATGGCGGTTTGTAGAAAGTTGAAGTTGAAATGAATGTTGATTCGTTCGGTTTGATGAAAATGGAGCCGTCGGATCTGTTGTTTGGTGTTTTCTTGGCGTTTCGAGATGAAGTTTGGTCGGTTGATTTGTTGGTTATTGATGTTTTGGGCAATTTGTTGGTGGAATTCGAACTCGAGGTTTCTTGCTGATCGGTATCAATCTCGGGGGCTTTCAACATCTCTGAAATTTCGTTTTCGTTGATTGGTTTGGCACGACTTCTTTTCGGTTCATTTTTACTCATAATTTGACTGGAATTTTCAACTTCTTCCAATTCTGAATCCGAAAATTCGGATTTTTCACTCTTTTCCGATTCAGACTCACTCGAATCAGCGGGAATTCGTTTCGAATCACTTTCGTCCATAGTTTGATTGGATTTTTCGACTTCCAATTCTGAATCAGAATCAGATTCAGATTCATCTGACTTTTCGTCCATTTTCTTCTCAACTTCCAACACATCTTCAGTAGTTCGTTTAGAATCACTTTTAGCCACACTTTTGTTGATTTCTTCGACTTTATCCGATTCAGATTGAAAATCTTCACGTTGATCTTCCTTTTCCGGTTCATTCTCACCCAAATCCTCACACACTTTGTTTACTTCCGGTTCCAACACACTCAAATCATTACCCTCATCCGAACTGGAATCCAGATAAAGTCCTTCTCCATCATCACTCGCTTCGTCACGAATCTTCGTAACTCCAATTTCTTCATCCTCATCTCCTTCATGATCCAAATCAACCAAATCCTCACCAAAATACGGCTCAGAATCATCCAAATATCCACTTTTTTCCGTTTCCGAATCGGAAGCAAGATCAATTTCTACCACTTCCGGCTCTGTGTCAACCAAAATATCACCTTGTTCACTTTCGTTTTCTTCCGGTTCAGAATCATCGCCATTTTCATCAAATTTAACTTCAAAATCCACTAAATTGTCACTAATATCATTCATTTCTGGCTCAATCTCGACCCTAGACGTACTGCGCATGCCGTTTACATCATTCGGAGCCTTCACAGGTTCAATTTCAACTTCATCATCGTCCATATTATCCAACATTGTGCTCAAATCGTTATAATCGCCTTCATCATGCTCCACATTCGCTGGTGACCCTTTATCGGTGAAAAACAACACCGAATCACTAATTTCTTCATTTTCTTCAACAACTGCAAGTTTATCAACTTTGAAAATTGGTTCTTCACGTTTTTCAACACGATACTGACAAAGTTTCTGAAACATACCGTAAAAGTCATTAATAAATTAACTAAAAAATACTAAATAATTTTTCTTACGTCTAAAAACTTCGTTATTAATTTATTGCTGAATTTATCCGACAGAAGAACTTTTGCGGTTTTTTTCTTCGAATTTAAGGTGAGTAACTTCACTAATCGGTGTTGCTTTTTCTCTTTTAACCAATCGATTAATCCCGATGGAACTTTGAGCTTCAGTGCTTGGTGTTTTAGTTTAGTCAAGACATAATCCGGGCAATTTTTTATGAAATTTTTAAAAATTATCATCATTTTCATGTATTTTTCTGGTGTTGACGAGAAAACTTGATCATCGCACAGTCGACTGCATCAAAAAATGACAAAAATTAATAAAATTCTCTTTAAAAAGTTGAAAAACTCACGTTAAAATCAATTTTAAGTGTCGTCTCTGTAAAACAGATTTAGACTGAAGTTGTATGAGAGTATCGAGAATATGCGCTTTTGATGTATCTGTAAAATACAATAATAAATTATAATTTTTTTTTAAAAAAAGTCTTAAATATAATAATTTACCGAAAATCGTATGTAAAAAAGCTGAAATGGACGACACGAGTTGTGATTTTTCTTTTAATTTCGTTTTGTTTAACTTTTTCCTGAAATTTAACAAATTTAGAATTAAAAATTTAACATTTTCAAATTCGTTTTTAATACTTACAATTTACTAAATTTCAATAATAAATCTATATAGCAAGACAAAATAGCAGCCATGTGATCGAAGTAGGTTTTTTCATGCTGTACCTTAAATTACAGAAACTTTATAAATTAAAACTTTCTTTAAATCGACGTTAAATAACCATTACCTGCATCGTAACACGTTTTAAATGCATGTGAATAATAAACGGCTTCACAACATCTATTAATTCTTCACAAGTTTCCTGACTTATGCTTTTGTCGTCAATTAAATTAGACACAATTCTAAAAAAAATTAAATAAATTTTTAAAAAATCACAAAAAAATCAATTGTCTCAGATGTTAGTTTCCATTACGTTGTAAAAACTTCGAAAATATTTTTCACAGTTTCTACATCATCCACGCCTATTAGTTTCTTGTGCAATGAGCTTAATTTCCCCACATCTGGTTGAGTTTTTAGATCCGACGTTCGATCCATTTTTGGAACTTCTATCTATATATAGGTATTCAAATTTTAAAAAAATATAGCGATGAATATAAATAATTTTCATTTCATTTACCATTTAGCATTTACAAATCCAAAGTGTTACCACGCGCTTCCATGCAATACGCCTGGCCTGTCTCAACCTATACGCACGCACTTCTGCGCATGATTTGTAAAATATTTTTATCAGCTTTTTATTTTAATTTTAAAAAACCAAAATTAAAAAATAATATTTAATTTCAGGTCTAACTACATAAATAAATCACCACAAAAAATGCAAGTTCTTTTTATTTTACTACTAATTCCATGTCGTTTGTAAACACAAAGGCAAACAAAAATCTACTGGAATCCCGCAAACAAAGCGTTCGAGGCGCTTTGTAGCGTCACAAAATCTGACGTCATCTCAGCATACGCCATATTTATTTCTAACGAAAATGACATCTGTACCAAAACCAACTGATCCATTGAGCATCTTATTCGTGGACAAATTCGCATCTTTAAAACTCTTTGATCAAATGATTAATAGGATGAAAGGCTGTAAATTCAAACTAAATATGAATGTAATAAAGAAGGAGCGAAATTTAATAGAGTAAATAACTGTTTACGCGAGTCATTAAAAGTATTTCTGTAGGAAGGAACAAAGCCAGCCCGTGTGCATTGTGGGAAGGTCTCTGAAAAATGGCCGTCCTGTTTTGGTATTTAGTGTGTGGCTATTGTTTGCATCATGATTTTGACCGGCATTTTTCTCGCGATGCCGTTTCTATCGTAAATTAATCGACCTGATGAGCTTATTTATTGAACTTAGATACAATTTATGGCTTCATTTAGAGCGGGTTGAATAGAAACACACTGTAAAAGTACGCATACTTAGCAAGTGAGAGCCAAAAACACAAGCTGGTTTTTATCCCTCAAATTTTATTTTTAACATTTTTTTTCGAATTGAGTTCGCTCGGTCTGTAACTGTGATTTTGATTTATTTTGCAGAAATGAACGGATTGGAGGACTGTTCGCCATGTTCGTCTGGAAGTGGTCAAGGAGAAAAGAAGAAAAGGAATTATAAGTTACTGGTGGACCCTGCGCTTAAAAAAGGAGCGACGAAATTGTACCGATACGATGGAATTGTTCCAGGGGTACTGAATTACAAGCGAAAAAAATCAGTTTAATTTAAATTCGTAAAATTTTTACGAAAATTGATAATTTTTCATTCACGATTTTTGAAGGATCACACGTATCCGCCGACCCAAGTTCGCGATCCACGGCAGCATTTGGCTTTGGCGAAGATTTGGACGCGAATGGAAGTTCCTGATCTTCCATTACCGAGATTCAAGGCAGAATTTTTCAATTTTTTTAGTTTATGAATTATTAATTAATTTTTTGTGGTGTTTCGTTTAGATTGACGAGAATTATGTGGGTGTGCCACCGCCAGTCGAAATCACGATTTCGCATTTGAATAATAATATCAATCAAACGTTTCTTGAGGATATGGTGAAGAAGTTTGGTGTTATCGAAGATATGTTAATTTATTATCACCCAAAAACGAAGAAACATTTGGGACTTGCACATGTAACTTTTACGTGTATTAAGGCCGCAAAAGCATGTTGTGAGAAACTAAATAAAACATCTGTAATGGGTGATATAATCAACGTCTATCTGGACACGTTTGGTAGGAAATTAAGAATTATTTTTTATTTAAATTATTATACATTATTGTGTTATTTAAAATTTTTGAATTTAATAATAAATTGGTAATTGGTTTTTTGTAATTTCTGTTTTAAAGAAATTTCAAATGTAGTCGAACCTCATTATAGCGAAAATCTCATGTAAAAAATTTTTTTATAACGAAAAATCATAGCGGGGTTCAACTAAATAGTGAATTTTTTTTTTTTTTACAAAATTAAAAACAAATCTTAAAAATCATTTTAAACTAAAATTATTAAATTTTAATAAAATATTTTGAGAAAAGTAAATTTATTCACATCGAAAATCATAAAAAAATTAAAATTATTCTATAAATACCATTCTAAATTCATTATTTTCTAAATATAGGTAAGGAATGTTTACGCCTGGTCCAAGAAGCAACAGTCGAAAAACCCTCAGCGAACGACGACAAAGCCAAAAAGCCGACCAACGATCCACGACGCCGTACCAGCAGCACAGACGCCCCACCGCTGCCCCCGACGATAGAAAAAACAGAACAACCCCCACAACCTCCACCCCCGCCACCGGAAACGAAACAGTGGCCGGAATCGTCTAGCTACACGAGCACGACAGAATTCCCGACGCCCGCGCAGACGTCGGATTACTCGACGGGACAGTCAGAAGTGACGTATTCCTCCGACTACGCCTACAGATCGAACCAATCCACGCCCATGAGTTACGATAGTGGATACGGATATCCCCACGGTTACGCGAACGCACATTACGGCAACGGATATCCGCATTATCCACCAGGGACTCAGATGCCCTCCCCCTGGCCGGTGTCCATGTGGGGTGAGGCGCCGACGTGGGATCCGGCGTGGAGCAACAGCGTGCAATACGGGATGTCCGAGACACAGAAGGTGCGCAGCCCCGAACGAGAAAGTTTGGATTCGCGCATCGAATTGTTGCTGAAGCAAAACGAGGGTCGCGGACCGCCGTTCATGGACATCGAGTCGGTGGGGAAGGAGGAGAAGCCTGGAACGGCACCCGGGGTCGGCGAGTCGTCGCCGAAGAGCGTCGTCGTGCCGAACAACGAGGAGGAGTTGCCGGAACCGCCTCCGCCGCCACTTCCGTCGCCGCCGAAGTGTCCGGAAGACGTTCCGCCTCCTCCCCCGCCCGACACGCCGGAGGACAAGGAGTCGATCGACCTCTTGTCGCCGCCACCGTCGCCGTTTCTGTCGGTGGACGAGTACAGGAAGTGGGCTGAGTTCACCGTGCAACGAAAAAGTGATAACATGGACGACATCGCGGACTCGTTGATGAACGCGGTGAAGGAACTGCAGTGCATTTCGGTGTCGGACGTGGACGAGGACTCGAAAAAGTCGAACGCCGACGGGGAGCCGCAAGAACCGGCGTCGAAAACCCCGGGCGACGACGGCGCCGACGACGACTCGAGCAACGACGTGGACGACAACATGTCCCTGTCGAGTTTGAGCAGCGGCGACGAGAAGATCGAGGTGCAGCAATACGGCGTGCCACTTCCGCACGGGTACAACCCGATGTACCCGCCACCCACGAGTTTACAGCCGTACGGCAACATCCCCCCGAGTCTCCTCCCGCAGACCCAGAACGCGGGCAGCAGTTCGATGTATCCGAACTTTTACATGGGGATGTGGAGACCGCAGACGAGTGGGTCCGGATACACTTATTCGCCTTCCGGGTTCACCGGACACGGAATGTATCCGTACTCCTCACCCGGGGTTCCGTCGATGGGTCAGTTTCCGCCGAATTACATGTCACATCCACCGCCGAATTTAGCCGGCTCGTATTACTTGGGCGGACAGTTGTTTAGTTGTAGCGGTGGGCAGCCGTGTGCAGTGCAATGCGCAAGTGGGTCGTTGACGGCCGAGGAAAGGGACGTGCCTACTTTACGGTAGAGATCGGTTGAAGGATGGAATTAAATGATTTTGTTGTAATTTTTGTGTGGTTTTGTAGGGGTGTTTTAAACAATGTGTCGCAGGAACTGAAGCAAATAATGAGGAAGGATTTGTGCAAGAAGATTATTGAAAATACCGCCTTTAAAAGTTTCGAGAAGTGGTGGGACGAGCAAGAAATGTTACAAAAGGTTTTGTTTTTTGGGTTTTTTTTGGGTGAAATGAATTTGATTTTTTTTTTTTTTTTTTTTATGTAGCCAAAGTCATCAACGGGCGAAAAGAGCGAAGAGAAAACGACCCCTTCAAAAGCTGAAATTTCCTCTTCGTTAGTTTCGCTGTTCGATCCATCCCGAGAGCAAGCGATCGGATTAGGATACGATTCGTGGAACCTCGGGCTTGGATTTAAAGCTGCCATGCCTAAAATGCCGTCGTTTAGGGTATGGAGTGTAGAGTTAGTTGTTTGTTGGTTTTTGTGGGTGAATTTGATTTTTTTAAAAGCGGAAAATTAAACCACCTTCGCCACCACCGTTGGATGACGACGATAGTAAGAGACACGAGGATTCGGAGAACGAGATGGACAAGTGTTATGATTTTGGAAGCGCTACTGAAGTGAAGAAGAGAAAGAGGAAGGTGTATGATAGCGAAAGTGATAAAGATTTTTCGGAAAGTGAGTTTGGTTGAGAAAATTTTCAAAAAATTTTCGTGAATTTATTTTTTTAAATTTTTTTTTTCAAAGTGTCGTCAGACGAATCTGAATTAGAAAGCGATTCGTTCAGCAGCTTCGAATCCGAATCTGAAAGTGAAGATTCCTTGGATTCGGAATCGGAAGTCGAATCGGAAATGGAACCTTCCGAAAGAGAGGAAGGCGAAATCGACGAGGATGATGAGTGGAAAAACAGAGTGAAAAAGTAACAAAATTTTTTTTGGATATAAAAGTTAAATTATTACATTAATTTTATTTTACTTAATAAACCAGGTCCAAATCCGATACCGAAAAAATGGAACTCGACACCGAAGACGATTTTAAAAGGCAAAAAAAAATATTTTTTTTAAATAACTAAAAATAATTATTATTTTTTTCCAATTATAGTAATCTGTCGAAACTTACTTCCCCCGACGACACCCAAGTCAAAGGCCCACCACCACTCAATGGCGGAATACCGAAATACGTGGACGGCAAAACGGAACGACTGGTCGAAGAAGTGCTCAAAGACATGGTTCACCCCAGCGAAGGCGGACGAACGAGCAACGAACGCGAAGCAACAGCTGCTGCCGAAGCGCTCGTCGCTCTGTCGGCCGGCTACGCGTTTGGTGCGGACGACGAAAGAACGATGCGGTTTGGCGACGATTTAGTGAACGGTGATGTGACCAAAGTCGAGGAAACGGAAGAAGGAGAAATCGGGCAGGAAATGGATCAAAGTGAACTGTTGCCTTTCTACCAGGATCACAGTTATTGTCTTCCGCACAGCAGAAAGCCGCCGAGTGTGGACGGTGACCGGAAGTGGTCGACGACTGTCGACGATGTAATCGATTCGGTTGTCAGAGGATATTGTGTTGATCACGATTATGGAGTTCCAGTTGATCACGAGTACATTAAGACGACGGTGGAGCCGGAGGTGGTTAAACCCCGCGCTAGACATCGTAAAGTGGAGAAGGTTGCGAGACCCGCGCCCGAGGCGAAGTTGTTTGAGAAACGGGACATGTTCTCGGAGATGAATATTTTGTACGAGTTTTTGTGGAGTGGAATTGACGCTGAGGATGTGAATTATCTGAAGAGGAGTTACGATAAGATGTTGCAGGACGACGAGGGACCAATTTGGTTGAATGATACGCATTGGGTTGATCATTCTGATATCCTTTTATTGTTTTTTTTTTAAATAATTAATTTTTATGGTTTTATCAAAACTAAATACCAAATGTAATTTTTATGGTCAAACCCCGTTATAACGAAATTCTTAAGACCGAAAAATCAGTTTGTTTTAAAGAGTTTTCGTTATAATGAAGTTTTTTTAAATTTATTAATCCGGGATTTTGAATCCTTTTTTATAACGAGGTTTTAGTTATGAGTTCGTAATAGCGAGGTTCGACAGAATTTGTTTTGACTAAAAAATTTGATTTTATCGCAAAAAATCGAATCAAAATGAATCACAAAAGCAAAATTAAATCGAATTTGGCATTTAGCGTAAACAAACAAAAAATTTAAATCAAACGTATTGTCACGTGACCAAATTTTGTGATTTTTATTGTTGAAAATTTTCCTTAATTCCTTTTCACCTACAAACATACCAAATCCAAAAAAGAAACGAAAAGACGACGGACCACGGATCCACGTGACGGGATGTGCACGTAGTGAAGGATACTATAAACTAGACGTAAAGGAAAAACTCCGGTTTAAGCATCATAGTGGTCGGACTGAGTTGGACGACGAACCAATGATCAAAGCTAAATTAGCCTCACAGACGACGAGGGAAGTGCGGTCGAACCAACGCCGACTTTTAACGTCGGTCGGGTTGGAAACGTACAGCGATTTGTTGAAATTCAACCAACTGAAATTCAGGAAAAAACAATTGAAGTTTGCCAAAAGTAAAATCCACGATTGGGGTTTGTTTGCGCTCGAACCGATTGCAGCTGACGAAATGGTGATAGAATATGTCGGGCAAATGGTGCGACCGATCATAGCTGATATTCGTGAACGGAAGTACGAGGAAATCGGAATTGGGAGTAGTTATCTGTTTCGAGTCGATCTCGAGACGATTATCGATGCAACCAGATGTGGAAATTTGGCCAGGTTTATTAATCATAGTTGTAATGTAAGTATTGATGAAGAAGTGTGTTGATGAGAAATTTTAGTGATCAAAAAAGAGTCAAAAAGTGTTTAAATTGATCGTAAAATGAGTGAAATTAATTAAAATTAAACGAAATTTGTTCAAAATGGTCCAAAATTGATTGAAATTTGTTCAAAATGGCTTAAAATTGGAAAATATTAATTTGAATTGAAATTTATTGAATTTTTTTCCTTGGATTTTTGAAACTTTAAGAATTAATGCAATTTTTCTGTAATTTCAGCCAAATTGTTACGCCAAAGTGATAACGGTTGAAGGACAAAAGAAAATAGTGATTTATTCGAAACAAGCCATTAATGTAAACGAAGAAATAACGTACGATTATAAATTCCCTATTGAAGACGAGAAGATTCCATGTTTGTGTGGAGCACCGCAATGTCGTGGAACTTTAAATTAAGGATTTATGGTTTGTTTAATAATTTTCGATCTAAAATTAAATTTTATTAAATTTTTTTTTTTTTTTTTTTTTTTAGAAAACATTTACTGTGTAAAATATATCGAAGAGTTCCTCTTGTCCACTTTCCACAAGCTTTGTGGATTTTTCTTTAAGCGGTCCAATCAGAGACTCAATTCGAACATTCGTCGACAAAGGTGGCATCACAGAGTGAAGTGTAAATGGACCTGTAAATAAGTCATTAATATTTTTTTTCGTCCCCATCGTCGTTACGTCACAATCATCCAAGCAGGGGAGGCGCTAATTTTTTTTTCTTTTTTTTGTTTTGCAATTATAAACTAGACTGTACAAATTAAATAAATACAAAAGAGATGAGAGTAGAAAACGATTTTTAAAGTGTTGATTATACATTTTAAAAGTAAAAAAAATAATTTAAAAAAAATAAAAGCAGTTCTAGCACTTAAACTTTATTTTATTATTTTTTTAATGGGTGATTATTAAAGAATATTGTATATACTGTACGTAAATGTGAAACTTGCATCAATGGAAAGTTATATTTTGATTTTCATAGCTCAGAGCACAAGTCTGTGTGTAAGTGTAGTATTTGTCAAGTATCATCGTTTTTTATTAAAATAAACCACTGGTTTTGCTTTTCTTTAACTCGCAAAATTAATTCTTTATTTAAAATCATAAAATTTATTTATTTCGATATAAATACGTCTAAAATACAAAATATGTTACAAATAAATACTAAATGCAGACCAGCACTAGCGTGAAAGTGGCGGCAATTTGTGAACTTTTTTCTGTTGGCGTCTTCGAACTCTGGCTTGATTCACGGAACTGGAACTCGCTTCCAAATCGTCTGAAGTCAATTTTTCACCGGAACTACATGTTTTCCCCGAAGTCTCATCTTCAGAAGAATTATCGCACGACGTGTCGTCTGATTTGTGAATAATTGCTACCGTTTGTATGACACCACTACTCGAAGATTCTGACATTCCTTCACAAATATCGGTAAGACTACTACTTTTAGTACTTTTACACGTTTCTGATGATTCGAATGTAGTGCAAGTTGTTGTAGTATCAATTAAACTCGAAGACGATACCAGCGATTCCCTTGCTTTTAGCATTCTGTGTCTTGCTCGTTGAAATGCTTCGAGAACTGTTACAACACTTGAACGAATTGAAACACTCCTATGAAAAAAAAAATTAAATTTCAGTAATTTATTTTCAATTTGCCACATTAATTTGAAATTACCCCAGGCCACTAAGAATTTTCTTTAACGAAACTCCACTTGCATCAGTTTGAAGGAAATCACTAAAATAAAAATTATCAGAATTACTCAAATTTTGATTTCAATCGAACTTACAGCGATTGCTGAACTATTTGCATCTTAATGTCGACACTTCCGTTTGATTGCGTTCGAATTCCAACACGATTAAGCGGATGACATTTCTATTTATTATAAATTTATTGTACAAATTAATTAAATTTGATATTTATTTCATTTGAAAGTGAATTACTTGTGTCGCAGCAGCTGGAAATGCCAAATCATCTAATTCTTGTTGCGCTCCGAGGAAAAACTGACGCAATTGGCCTACAATTGAATTACTAATTGGCTGCCACGTTTCGACTCTCCATTTATAAATTCCGGGTGTACATGGAATGTTTACGTGTCCGTATCCCTCGATTCTGTAGCGATTCCAGTAATCTTTGGACCACACTTGAATCAACAACTGTGGCCATGTTAAACACTCGACTGGAATTAATAATTTATTAGAAAATTTTTATATTACTGCACTTTGTTACAAACTTTTAGACAGTTGAATGTCCAGATTTAATTCGATGCTCAATGGATATGAGAAATAAGCGACGTCGTCGATATTGTTTACTTTTGTAGATGCCGTTAGAGTTGAACCGCTCAGTTGTTGATCCTCGTTCGCTACTTTCCAGTCTAAAATTTAATTATTTTTTTAAAAAATTGAAAATTTTTTATATTTTATTCTTACGAGGTGGTAAATCGAGAATATAATTAACGTATACATTTTTCCATCCAAAATCACGAGCTGATACTTAATAAAAAGTAAGAAAATAATTGAAAAAATCATTATTTTCAAATTTTGTAATTTAAAATTACCAATTTCGCCAAATATAAACACTTTGAGGAAATTAGCTGAAGGCTGAAATAGAAATTAAAATTAAATAATTTTATTTTATTTTTAAAAAAAAAATGCATTTTTACCATTTCAAATTCCTCTCCTACTGCTTTTTTAACAATGTCCACTTGTCGCGTATGTAACTAATATTTTAAAATCAAAATTCATTATTTATAATACTAAAATTATACTTTCACAAAATTTTATAGAACCTCTTGATAAATTTTTTTCTCTTTTTCCAACTCCTCACTGCTGATATCCGACGAAACATGTTCAAGATGATAACGAAAAATTGCTGTTAAAAATCCAAATAATTATTCATTTCTAATGAAAATTCTCATCATTTACTTCTTTCCTGATTTTCAACTTCAAACTCATACGGTTCACCTCCCGAACGACTAAAATCAGGCGTTACGGTTAACGTTCCATCCGTAAAATAACTAATAGTACACAACACAACTGATTTCCTTGGACATTCTAAACTGAGAAATTAATATATGCAAATAATTAACATATTTTAATTTTTTTTTCAATTTTTTTTTTCAAATTTCACTTTTCATTTTCGGTAACATCAGCAAGTACTGTCATCGACTGCGTATCGACTGGTTGTGACCGTTCCCCGCTGTGTTTTTGTATTAAATTTGACTTTGGAATTGACTCACTGTAAATAATACCAACAAAATTAACATATCATTATAATTTACTATTAATACACTACTTTAATTTTGTGTGCCTGAAATGTAAGTTTTTCTTATCTGTTAAATAATTATCATTAGCTGATTGCAGAATATTTTCTTTACCCTAAAAATAAATAAAAAAATTGATTTTTTAATAAAAAAATAAATTAATTTCTTTATTACCTCAATTACATTTACACTTTCCTCTGAGTTAGTAATTGTGAATAATCTTTTACATTGAAAACCATTTCTGTGGATTTTTTAAATATTTTTTAAAATTATTTTTAAATTTTCAATGAATTTTGATACTTTTTCAGTTTTGTCACATCCTTGTGATATTTTTTCTCCAGTGTTGTGATACATTTGTTGACATTCGAGTATTTTTCAAACTCTTCCTGTAAATAATTTAAAAAATCGATCGATTATTTTCTTAACTGATAATTTATTTTAATTTATACAGTATTAATCAATTACCTCACTGAACACTTTTTCCTGCCACGAAAATATTTTTTCTTCAATTTCGACATCATCTTTGGGTAAAATCGGTTGCAATTCAACTTCCGGCTGCTCCGGTTCATCTTTTTTGCATTTTAAATCAGCATTTACTATTTTTTCAAGTTTAACTCTTAAAAAAAAAAAATTTCCGATAAACAACATTTCTGGCTTTTAATGCTACCTGGTGACGATTACAACAACATAATTAATTTTTTTAATAAATAATTTAAAAAAATAGAAAAAAAAATAGAAAAAGTCTTTAACCCATTTCCAGACCAACAAATCAAATAAACAATGACACAATCAGCATTCAGTCGGTGAAAAACGTGATAAAAAATTTTAAAAAAATAAAAAATATGTGCAAAATGGTGTAAATAACATTCGTATCTGCGCATGGATTTGTCCGGCCATCTTACTTAATCTTAAAATTGGAAATAAAGTCACGCGATTTGTAAATCCCCGTAGTAAACAACTCATTCTTCAGACGTCGCAGACGCGACATTTTATAAACATCCGGGTGTTAATACCAACATCCGGGAATCGAGATAATAAAACTAATGAATAGGATCGAAAAGTCAATCATCTATTATCACAATGGGAGTTTCATTAACGAAAACTAATTAACAACGTAACAAAACCCTTTAAAATTTTTTTTCATAAAAAAACCAACATAACTTTTATTTCATTTTTCCAAAAAAAAAAAGATAAAAAAAAAAAATCCGCGTTGGCAGCTCTTGTTCCAAAAACTACACGAAAACGTCGCCAGAGCGCCACAACCAAACACTACTTGACTATGAATGACGTCATATCACAAGTTCCGAATCAAGTATCAAGCCCAGAATTCCTTTCTCTAACATAACATAATGGCGGTGTAACATCGGAGAAAATGTCCAATAGATCGACAATTGATAGGTAAGTTTTAACCGTTAATTCACGTTATTCGACCCCAACGCCGTACCGATCGATACGTTATATTCACCACAACCCCGTAAAAAATAAGAAAACACCGCTACAACGGTGCATTCACTCATATTATTACCATCAGAAATCTCTCGTGTATCGGGGTATTCGACCTTGAGCGAATTTTAAGCCTAAATCCAGCCAAAATACCAGTGTATCTTTAATAATTCGAGGCAAATACGAATCGCAGCACTCGATTGTAATCTCGTTTACGTGTTTAAACACCTTTAAGTCGAAAAATGGACGCCTGAGCGAGGTAAATAGTAAAAACGAGTAGCGAATGGGAAAATAAGACACTTGTATACCTGATCCAAAAATAAACGGCGACGAAAAATAATTTTTTAACATATTTTCATTTATTATCATAATCCGAGTATTAAAATAGTAATTTCAGTGTAAGTCCAATTGTGCGAGTTTTTCCTTATCTTATCGCTATCGATTTCGCAAGTTGTACGTGATATCGAATGTTGTGTTTATTTTTTCCCGACCGGTCGCGGATGGGGATAATTAGACGGATTCGATGCTTTAAAATTCGCAATTGTAATCGCGGGGCTTGAAAATCAGGTTTTCCTTCGCCTGCCCTCGTTTTGGCGTGAACTTTAGGATGATATATTTTTTTTTTTGAAGGTTGAGAAATGTTTCGTAGAAAAAAAAAATTTTTTTTTTGATCCCGTAGTTTCGTACCGGGTATTGCACTTAGGCCTAAATCACGATTATGACGAAAAAAGTGGATAAAGCAGTTTTAAAAGGGAAATTAAGGAGTTATAATTATTCCTGACGTGTTTGCTTTCATTTATCCGTGAATTCGCGAAGAGATTTGTGAATTTATCGTCAAATTGTTTGAGTAAACACATTTCGGTTGTGATCGATACAAATTGCATCGATGCAGCGCTCGTTGCGACAAAAATCGCAATCTAGGCCTAATTGTAATTTCCACGAATTGTACCGTTTCCCCACATTTCTCGACGGGAATTTTGTTTTATTTCCACACGCTCGGAATTTAATTATTTTCGTTAAACCTTAAACCCAGTGTTTAATGAAAACTCGTCTGGGTGACGTCATCGCAAGCCTAGTGACCTTGAATGCGAATTATTCAATTGAGAAGTCAATTTAGCAGTCACGTGATACCTCTTTATAAGTATCAGCCAACAGTATCTTTAATTTCGAAAGAAAATCACATTTTTAAATTTTTTTTCAATTTTCAGAAGAAAAAAAAAAAACTACGGCGCTCTAAAAACAAAACGCTCTCCCCCTGTTAGAAATGGACTCGTCGAGTCATGGTCAGCCATTTTCTAAGATGTCGCGGTTTGTTGATCAATGAATGGGAGTAAATATGGTTTATTAGCGGAAAAAAAAATTATTATCTGTGACCAGGTGTGATCAGATTCGATTTTTAGATGCCCGCGACCGGTTCGTTTGGGTTTGTTTGCACCCGAGCGAATACTAGACGTTTAACGAGCGTTTTGTTGTTTCACGTTACATTAGGCTTTAATTTAATGAGTTTTGCGAGGGAAAAGGGTTATTTTAGGGATTTTAATGAGGTTTGGATTAATAGTTAAATGATTGAGTGGTAATTGGCAATGAAAACGTGATTAATGCTCGAAAATGAGTGCGAATTTTCAGTTTAGTGGTTTTATAGGTTAAGGATTTGAAAGAATAATAAAAAAAATAATTGCACGCTTTCATTTTTCAACACCACTTTAAATTGTCTTTTTTTTCCTCTCATGTGGAATGAATGTGAAAAGCAACTCATTACTTTGAGGTCAGTATCCTGCCGTGACCTTAGTTTTAGCTTACTTCCGTGTTTCTTCCATGATTTTTATGTATTTATTTATTTTTTCATAAAGGGGAAATGTGGACGAGAGTTTTGTGGGGTTTTAAGCCTAAAAAAAGGATTTTTTTTGATTTTTTTAAATTTTGGAATTAAGTTTGGTTGAGAATTGAATTTGGTGATTTTTTTGGGGGGTTTTTGTTTAACGTTGGGAGCCGGTCTGTGGGTATGTAGACGGGGAGTATCGGTCTGTGCCTAGCGAGTGGCTGTAATGGTCGTTTCGCTTGATTTTCCAACCGATACGAACCTAGTTATCTATAAAAAAGGGTTCATTTTGGTGCGATAAATTACCGTAAGCAAAAATTATACCGTGCGAAGCAATTTTTGAAATGATTTCTCTTCGGAGGTTAAAAACTCCGTTTCCGTGTCACGTTTTGGACACAACCGAGTGTGAATTCGGTTGAAAAAGCTAATTCAAGGTTAAAACAACATTAAAACGTGTTTTTGTTTCCATTTTCGAACAAAATGATATCATCGCTTCGCACCCACGCCCATTCTCAACTCATAAGCCTAAATCCCATAGATTAACACGCGATTTCGTTCCAACCTTGAAAATAAAGCTCAAATTGATGTGTTTTCGAACAAATATGGCGGATGTCGGGGTTCGGTGATTTATTTTGAAACTTTTAAATGTAAATGATTTTTTTCCTCGGTTCCATGAATAATAAATGAGGTTGCTAAGTGTTATGCTTTTGATGAACCGAGGGTTAAGCCTAACGCCCTATGAATTGGCTATTGGGGTTTAATGCGGCCTAACGTTGTGGAATTGAATCGAATGTACTTTAGGCTTAAGCCTCGAATAGTGTCATGTGATTTTTTTATTTTTTTTTTCGTCTGCGCAATTTATCTGTTGAGTCGGGAGAGTGGTGGAAATCGATGAGGAAATGGGGCAGTGTCCTTGTCAGTTTTTTGACATTTGATATCGATTGCGTAATCGATAAAAAGAGGTTCGCGTGATAATGTCGTGATGAACGATATGGAGATGTTAGGTTTTTGGTCGAGAGTTAGAGTTACGTATCGATTTTTGGGTGAATTTGGTAGAATGGTGGGTGGGTGGCAGTAATTTTTAGTTTTGTAAGTCGATGTTTTTAGTTTTTTTGGATTTTGTGAAGAATTCGATGTTTTAGTCGTTTTTTTTTTAGGTTATCGGATGTTGGGTGTTGAGAAATTAGTGGGCAAGTGTAAAATGTCAATTTTTGGTTGTTTTTTGTCGGAAATTGTCGATTTTTGGTTAGTTTTTGTTAGAAATTAGCGTTGATTAATGTTGATTTTTGGTTATTTTTCTTGAGAAATATCGATTTTTGCTTATTTTTTTCATTGAATACAATAGGTTTTTGTTTATTTTGCTTATTTTTTATTCAAACACATCAATATTACGTTACATTTTCTCCAAAACCCCAATTTACAATTTTTTCCCCTTAAAACTCATTACTAAAAAGTGAAAAAAATATCGATAATAAAGCGGTTGTTGATATCGATGACGTTGGCCTTGAACCGCGATTAGTAACGAGATTCCCTAGACGAGTGGAAAAATAGAAAAATCATTACAACCTTTGGACTTGATATATGACTCAGTTCGATGTTTCACCCATAATGCATTTCCCAATTGACATCACTCACCAATGGAGATCAAACCAACCGAACTTTCATTTTCATTTCACCTTTTCCCATTTCCCGATCCTCTAAAATGAAATATCGATTACTTTTATTTATACCGGAATCACGTGACACCGATAAGAGAAAATGAATTTTTACCAACCCTTATTACAGGTTTATTTCTTTATCCTTTTTATTTATCGCCATCTGGTGCCAAATTCTAAATATAGATGTCCTTGAGTGCACTCCCGAGATTATATTTTTCTCCCGTGCTTGGATCCGTGCCAGGTTTTCCAGTTCACTCGCTGCCATTAGTCTTGTGATGTACGGCACTGTTGTTACACTTAACGACGTTACACGCTTTACCCCGTCTTTATTTTCATTTATTTATACTCAAAGGGTCCGTTGAAATAATAAAATGTCCGTTATGTATGGGAAAGGTGAGAATTTTATTTTTTTGTAAAGGAAATGAGTGACTTTTGGGTGAAAATGAAAGTTTGGGCGCGAAATTTGAATTGGGGTGGTAGTTAAGGGGTTTGTGCGGTTGTTAGAAGAGGTTTTAGTAGTTACAGATCGATACCGCATTGAAAACAACTAAAAATAGATCGATGTTTGTTGTTTGAGATTGATTTATATCACTTCCGGTGTAAGTTTTGTACGGTTGAGTGATTTTTTTTAGCCAACGATCGAATTAGATTTTAAAGTTGGTAGCGAGCGATCGATACCGCATTAAAAACAACTAAAAACAGATCGATGTTTACTACTCGAGCTTGATTTGTATCATTTCCGGTTAAATTTCGAACGAACGATCAAAATGAGACTTTAAATTCGGTAGCGACAGATCGATACTGCAGCCAAAACGATAAATCCACTTCGTATCGCTTCCTATACAAATTTAATGAAAACAAAGGCTTAAATTCCGCTACCGAGAGCCCGACACCTCATAGATAAATCACTCCCAAGAGAACGACCCCCAACGATTGGTCTGCTTTAAGACAGGACAGCGCTTGATGTAACAGGTGCGAAGTGTATAACGACAGGACGAATCACGTGGCTAATGCTCGCCGCTCTTCTCCCCTCGTGTCCCTGAGATTTGGTTTTACCCATGAGTGTGTTGGCTCTAAAATTGCCCCAAGGGAATTCCACGCACGCTCCCCTCTCTCCACCTTGCTGCGTCTGTGGTTCGTGGAACCTGACGATTGCTCAAGGCGAAAAAGGAGCCTTGGAGGGAAGATTATGCAAAATGGAGGAGGAGGGAGGCACTAAAATGAGAAACAGGATGAGGAAAATTATTTGTCCTTGTAGTAACCTTGGAATCGTATTTTTTTCGATTTTTCGATCAAACGCGAGATTTATCGTCGGTTTCGATTAAAGGAGATGAGATTTATAGTTTTTGGGTGGTTTTAATCGAGTTTGGGGATTTGTGGGAACTTGACCTTGAATTTGTGTTTTTTGTTTGTTTGTTTGATTTAAAGTAGTGTGGTCGTTGCAGTGATGCGTATCGATGAGAGATAAGTATCGATATCGGTCGATTAAATGAGGTTTGGGGTTGGTTAATGATGATTGATGTAATTGTAATTGTAATCGGTTTGAGGTTTGTTTGGGCGTGATTATCGATTTGGCGTTAAGGAGGAGGGAAATATCGATGTTTGGTTGGTGGTTAATGAGTTATTCAATTTTTTTTTTGATAGGAAATATCGATTTTTAAAGTTTCTTTTGTGAAATTTTCGTGTTATTTATTAATTATCGATTGTTTTTTCTAAGAAATATCGATTTTTTGAGCTTATTTTGAGAAATTCCATTTATTTTAGTGATATTTAATGAAATTTTAATTATTATCGATTATTTTAGCTAAATCATGTCAAATAACAGTAAAATCCCTTCTTTTTAACCGATTTTCCTCACCACTTTTATAATAACAATAATAAATTCTAAAACCACAGGTATTTATCGTCCAAAACACAACTTCCATTTTTTTCGCACGAAAACGAGTGAAATGATATGGAAATTTAGTTGAATGACCTTGAATTGGGTCAAACGTTTATCCAACATTTTTTTATAAATAAATTATATCCCCCCCCCCCCCCCCCCCCCAACATTTCCACAAAAAAATTTTAAAAAAATTAAAAAATCGAAACTTCAAAAAATCGATCGATTCAACCCGATTTCGACTTTATTCGCAAAATTATCGGCCAACACGCAAAACTCGAGCATTGTGGGAAGGCTTGACCGTTTCACCTCTGACCCTTTGGATCAAGGTCAGCTTGCAAATGAGATCTACTGGTTGTGTGGCTCCTCAATAGCAGACGCTTCGAGTCTTCTATTTTAAAATTGTGTGCCAAGGACAGAGAGGACCAAAGATAAAGGGAGGGGAAAGTACCTGAGGGAGAAAACACACACCAGGTGGTATTTATTAAATAAAATGCAACTTCCGTTTAAGGCTCGAGTGAATTTCCGCTCGTTTTTTTCGTTTTTTAACCCGAGTTTTAACCTTAACTGGAAATTAGGCTTAAAGTGTTGGGTTTGATTAGCGCAGGCTTGGAATCTGTAGGCTTTGGTTCACGTTGGTTTTGGCGATTTTTTTCTCGAATTTTTGTCAAATTTCGACGTTTTTTGATTTGTTTTGTGTTCTAATGATGTTTGTTTTCGAAATTTATTTGTTTTAAAGGTTATTTAGGTGAATTTTTGATAATTTTTCGGTTTTCTGAGACTCCGGTGTTGAATTTCTCGATTTTTCCTCAAATTTTGATCAAACTTCCTCAAATTACTCCATTTTTAGCTTTACTTTATCTCCTAACGATGTTTATTTTCGAAATTAATCTGTCTTAAAGGTTATTTAGGTAAAACTTAGATAAATCTCTCATTTTTTCACAACTCCGGTTCAAAAATCGACTCAAACCTCAAAAAATAAAAAAAAATAAAATCAATAACAATTCTAATAAACCAAATGAGACCCCTCGATACAACCACATCCACTCCCATCACATATTTTTTACTCCATCTGAACATAATTAAAATTTTTTACGACTATACGTGTGAGTGTGCAGACACGGTTTTATCACCACGACCTCCCCTTTCCACCTTCACACAAGTGGCCTGTCCCACGTTCTTTCCCTCCCTTTTGTCGATGGCCTGTCCCTAACCTGTTTACTCGCTCAGTTGATGCAGTTGCGAGTCCGATCAGGTTGGTAATGAAAGCAGCTCCGTCAGGTTCATTGACACGCAGCCGGGAGGCGAATATTTGCGAGGAAAAAAGATAATTGAGGAAAAACGGACACGAAACACAAATCGGATCACGGCCCACGCTTAATGTCGGCCCGTCGTGCGCGATCGTGTTACGCGAGTGTTTGCTTTAAAAATCCACTCAGATGGAGAGTACTCGGGGATATTTAACGTGATTTCTGGAAATAAGGGAAAAATAACGTCGATATGTGTGTTTTGGATCACGTGACGCGGATTAAGGATTAATAATGGATGCCGTTTTGCAAATTCCATATCCGTCGCTTTTGCACGGTTTGCGGTAGGTTTTATTTTTTTTATTTTTTCAAGTTTTTTTTAAGGGTTTTTGGTGATTATTTTTATCGGGAGATAAGGTTATCGTTTACGTAAACGTTGGGTGAAAGGTCGTTTGTGATTGGTTTGTTAAAGGCTGTGTTTTTGTTGCTTTTAAAGAGCGACATCTGCTCGCTTTTCAGCTCCGTATCGATGTGTGACGTAATCACTATAGAATTTGGTAGTAGCGAAGTGAGTATCGATAATTTATCTCGAGGTCGATTAGATTTTTCCTTGTTTGAGTTTTTTGTTATCGAGTTAGGGGAAATGAGGCGTGGAGGTGATTGTGGGTTTTTTTTTAAGGTGAGGAGGGGTTTGTCACGTGATTGCGAGTGCGAGCGGTGTTAGGGTTAAATGAATGGAAGGTGGTGAATTTTGGCGATTTTTTTGTCTATTTTTTAATGGTTTGGGTGGTTTGAGCGAAATTTGAGGATTTTTTTGGTTTTTAAAGCGAAATTTGTGTTTTTGAGTTAGGCCTAACGCCATTTTTGTGTTTAATACGTGTTTAGGGTTAAAAATTTGTTGATTCAGACCTAAATAAAGATTATATCTATTATAATTTTTATATAAAATAACATATTACGTATTTATATCGGTTCGAACCAGTTTTTACTCTCGTTGTGATGAGGTAAACACATAACCTTGGGAACGAAAAACAGCATTGTATCACTATTTCCTTATTTGGCTCAAAATATTTCATATTTTTCATAATATTTGCCTGTCGATAAAAATACTTCACGATCTAAGCCTTGAAATATTTTCTAATATTTAAAAAATCAAAACAAAAAAAATTAAAAATGGCGGCGCGGATAAGAAAAACCAGTTTTATCAGGTCATGAGTTTAATAAAACTGGTTTTTTTCAATTTTTTTCTCTATATATATCATTAAAAGAATTTTTTTTTATTACAAAATGGCGGATGAAGGAAGTTGGTGATCAACAATGGGTTACTGTTTTTTTTTTAGTTTTTTTCTTTTTTCTTTTTGGTGAGAGATTCGAGATAAAAAGATGAAAAAACATTTTTGTATGTTAACCTATGGAAGTTAGGGTTAGATGTTTTGGTTATAAATACATTGAAGTAGGGTCGGTTTTATGAGTTTGTAAGATGAATGGAATTTAGGCCTAATTTTAACTGGAAAAAGGGGGTTTATTTTTGTTTGAGTTGGTTTTTATCTTTGTTTTATTTTTGGGTGGATATTGTTTATATTTACATTGTTTTTGTTAGAGGAAAAAGTCAGGCAACCGTTTACATGGAATCTTCATAGGATGGGTTGCGTTGTTTTCTTGATCGAAGATTTGATTTGATTTTACATCTTTTCTGTTGTTTTGTTATTCGAAATTGGGTATTTAACGCTTTTAAAACCTGTGCTTTGTTTGTATAATGAGAAAATTAACATTTCAATTTTTTCCCCTGTTATTTATTCATTTCGGAACAGGTGTTTCGCTCTTTCATTGTTTTCGTGAATGAAAATTAAATTTCTGAATTTTCATATCAAAAATATATTTTTTTTTTCAAAAAAATTGAAATAATGTAATAATCAATTATCAGTAACTTAACTGATAAGAGTTATCGGGATTTTATCGGTTTTTTAACGATAAACACGAAAATAGGCCTATTTTTGAGAAAACCGTCATTGTGTTGCGTTTTTATTCATAAAAGCCGCTCTAAATGGGAATTTTTTTCCGTTTTTTTTTTCAATTGCTTTTTATCATTGTATTCCTATTTAATGCATAATTTTTTTGTTCTGGCCGAGTTCCAGCTGGAGCCGGTTGGAGGTCATTGGCTCATTCCCTTCTCTGTTTCTCTCGGTGCGGCCCTCATTCAGGTTTCCTCAATTTCCTACTTCCCTTTCTCCCCCTCGTTTATCTCGCATTGAATTCGCCCGTTTTCCACCAAGGTCAAAAGAAAGAATGATGGCTGTCCTGGTCTGGTTGCCATGGCAACGGGGAAAAAATATTTCAATTTTTTCATTCTTTTTGTTTTTTTCGTTTCCCCTTACTCCCCCCTTATGGTTTTAGAGAGAAAAAATTCTACAGTGATAAGTCACGTTTTTGATTAAGGATTCAAAATGGCGGCGTGTTTGGGTTGTTATGGACGGTCCAAAAAATTGAATCGAGAAAATTAGGGTTAATTGTATCGATTTTATCGAGTTAGGCCTAAGTTAGGGTTAATTGTAGCAATTTTTTTTTTTTGAGTGCGTTTACCTCAGCTTTCTCTCGGCCAAACACAATAGGTCGTTAATGATGAATGGCACTGACTATCCGTGTCTAGTTGGCCTTGTGACGTAATCTGATGAGAAAAATAAAGATGGCGGAACGATAATTAAAGGGACGTGCTTGGTTTCATTGTTTTATGATTTTTTGTTTTTTTTGGTTTGAAAAAATTGTGATGGTTTGAATGAAAAAGTGGAAATGTGAAAAGATGGGGGGGGTGGGGGGTGGAGTTGGCCCTCTTTTGACAGGTTGTTGAAATAAGAGGAAGGGAAAACCTGTTTTGAATAATGAAATTGTAGAAAAATAGTGAAAAGAAGTTGGAAATGGATAAAAGGTTTAATCTTTCCTGTTTCTAGTGTGGGGTTTGGCTTTTTTGTGGGTAATTTATGGAGTTAGGGTTAAGAATGGGGATGGGGTAAAGAGGAAACTGGATTTGATAATAAAAGTCAAGTTTTTTTGTGATTAAAATAATAATTTTCAATTTAATCCAAATTCTAATTTTTGGGTTTTCAGATGAGAAAAAAGAAAATGGAGGTCAATTTTTGGATTATTGGATTTTGTGATTTTCATTTTTAAATACATCGGAGCCATTTTCGCCAAAATCCTTCGATTAAACGAAAAACGGCCTAAATTTTATTAATTTAGAAAATTTAATAAAAACTTCAATAAATATATTATAGTTAAAATAAACCAATTATTGTTTGATTCAAACCAATTTTAAAATATATTGTGTTTAGCGTATTGAGCATCGATAACGGCATAACGTCTGGAGTCGATATCGTTAATTGCTTAATACGCTGCGTCAATATGAACAGTTGTGAAACGATCTCCATTGAAGGATGTATCACACATTTCCCACAGCAGACAAAAATGGCGGAGGGAATTGAGTTAGCAACTATTTATAGTAATGCTTGGTGGATTGGAATGGAGCCAGACACGTGCATGAATGTTGCAAGAGTACATTAAACTCATTGATGTGTGGCAAGATGCTGCCCATACTTATTTCGATGCTCGAATTTCGAATATTACTATTGTTGTTTGGTGATTAAAGGGTTAAGGTTTGACCTTAATTTTATACAATGATAAGATAATGATTTTGTTGACTCATGGAATTAGTCAGACGCTTTGTATCGGCGTCAAATCGATTTTCAGAGGTGAATTGATAGAAATTGAGGTGAGGGAAGTTGGATTTTGAGGATAAAGTTTGGTTTTGTTGTGAAATGATGGAGTTTGTTTTTGTTTTTCTATGTGTTATGGGATTTATTGAGTGGTGTTTTATGAGGTTGTATTGGTGATTTTAGTGCCGTGTTAATTGGAAAAATGGTTTCCTGGAGATATTCGTGGAAATTTTATGTGTGATTCAATAGGAAGTGAATTTCTTGATTTATTCTATAGGATAATGAATTTTATTCTATATTTTTGAACTCACTATCAGTCTAGTCGATTAAAGTGATAGGAGACCAGCCATGTTGGATTTTTTTCTCATAGAAACTAATGATAACTTAATTCAACCACAATTTTTTATTATCATTTTAAATAAATAAAGTATAAAATTTGAAATTTACTTAACATTGGTTTCTATGGAGGACAAAATCCAACATGGCGGTCCTATGACACCAAAAACCTTTATCACAACATATCTCCTTTAAAATTACTTTGTAACCTTAGAAACAAGGGAAAACTCGATTAAAGTGAACTAATATTTGTCTTAACTGTTAAATTATAATAATTACAACAAAATGAAATTATATTGAAATTTTTTATTAATTTTATTTAATTAATTTTTTTTTTCATTTCAGGGCGCCTCACGATGGCACATCTCCCTATAAAAGACAAACAACCCCCATTAGCCCACCACTGGCTGTTACCAGGGGGTATCCGTACCCCCAAGAGCCAACAAGGTACCCACCATCAGCTCATACTGCACCTTCGTCCATTGTTTATACCGCATTGTATCCGGTTAGTAGGAATTGGTTGGAAGTTTGATTTTTAATAATTAAATTGAATTTTGTTCTTTTTAGTCGGAGAGACATGAATTCGTCCGTGATAGGTACCATGAAGCCGTACCGCAGCCTCGACGACGTCCTTCCCTACTGCCTCATGCTGATTACGTCATTATGGAACGCGAAAGGTGGAAATGAGAAATTTTTGAAATCGCCATTTAAAACTGCAGGAATTCGACAGAAATTGCAAATGTTGATGGAAAATTGCAGGAATTTATGAGGAAAATATAGAAATTCAGTAGAAATTGCAAAAAATTAAGAGAAATTTACAAAAATTTAAGAGAATATGCAGAATTTAGCGAAAAAAGTTGGAATGAAAGTCGCCCTTGAACATAAATCCTCGCAAAAAATAGTTTTGAATTAAGTTCCAATTTATTTTTAATGACACGGTGTAAGGGTGTACAAAAAATCAGGGGGGAATTCACAAGTAAAAATATATAGAAGTTTCTGTTTTAATTTTTATCTAAGCAAAAAAATGGCGCAAGTCTTGTGAATTCCGCCCCTGGTCTTCCTGAAACATTAAAGGGGGGACCAGACCTTTAAGACACTATAATAATATTAATGTGGGATATTTGTTTCCAATTGACTGATTTCTAAGAATATCCTGCAGTTGTTGGGGAGTTTTGTTGATTCAGATGACATTTTGTCTGAAAGTTACGAAACGAATTGCGACATTTCATGCGGTTTGTTGTCACCATTTGTATTTGCACACACATTTCTGACGTGTTTATAGGAAGTGGTGAACATCATTTATCCATTTCTAGTTTAACTTAGAAGTTGGTGAATCGAGCGAGTTTGTGGTTAACAAAAGACAATGGAAGCAGAGAGAATAGTCTGCCTGGTTTTGGTTCTTATTGGAATAATAGGGAAGGGGGAGGTGGGTCTCATAAAATCTTATATTTATGATCAATAAATATGATGAAATTATGTGGGGAAAGGGGGTGAATGGGGAGTTATGTTCATCAATTATTTGATGCAATGAATTGGTGATCGATCGAGTTGCTGGAAGTGGAAAGTTGGGGGAGGTAATTGGGTTTTGTAACTCAGGTGTGGAAGGATGGGTTTGTAATATAGTGTAATTCAAGATGCAGTGGGTACAGATGGATTCTGGGAAATTAAGTCACTTTTTAGACAAATGGGAATTTGCTGAGAAGAAAATTTCAAGGCAGCACAACTATGTCGAGTCTATGTTGTTGAGATGTAGATAAATCGATTCTATATCGTAGAAATATAGAGGCTACGTAGAATATTGTATCGATTTCGACATTCGAAAGACCATAGATGCAGTATAGACGAATTGATTTATTTAAAATTTCTATATTGCTGAAATGTTGCATTTTCATAGAATATCTATATTGAATTGTTGTAGACATTCTATGTAACTGAGATATGTGGGATAAAATTACCTTGAATTTCTACGTTGCTACAATATTTCACTGATATCAAATGTCTACATTTAATTATAATAGACATTCTATATTGATGCTACTTCCCAGAGTACCTGAGTTAGACGAATTAAAAATGGAGAGTTAGCGAAGAACAAAACTTATTTATAACTTACATAATTGCATGTTTTATTGTAAACATGGTTATATTTAGCATGAAAATCAATTATAAATTACACGATAATATAACCGAGTTATATATAGTAAGCAATTATTATTACGTTTAAAATGGCGTTTTCGGTGATCGAGTTGTCATGGTGAATCGCAGTGACGATGATTTCTTATTTTATTTTTCTTTGCAGGCAATTGGAGCAGTATCGCTACCTCGACAGGGAACAGGTAACATCGGTTTTGCCTTCGCATCTCTTGCCGACTGTCGGTGGACACTACGAGCCGGAACAAGTGAACAAGAGACCGAGGTTGTGTATACCGGAGCCAAAAGCCGATTTGCGGCAGCCGTTGAGAATTGATACTCAGGATGTGATTGAAATCAAACGAGTAAGTCGAGTCGAAAACAAAATTAATAAACTCAAATTTTTTTTAGGAAAAAACCAAAAACTATTACCGAATACGGTAAAACCTGGTTAAAGTGACCACCTTTGTATAATAGCCATGCATTTTATTATAATTTGACCAAATTGTGTTAAAATTTCTCTGTATAGTGACCATCTGTCTATAGTCACCAAAAATTCGGCTCAACTGCGGTCACTTTAAGCAGGTTTTACTGTAAGTTAATAATTTTCAATTATCTTTAGTAAGTGTCACAGCCTTGATACGATGGCTTCGTTTCATCGCTCAATTGAGCTATTGTTCAATTGTTTAGCGATTAAATGGAAATTAGTACGGTAAAAGTTAATTTCCATGACATTTATTAAAAAAACAGGCGATAAAGTAATTTTTTTCCGTCATAACGAGGTTATTAAGCCGTTTATCGAGATTGGTGGAAAAAACTACTACGGTGTTTACGTTCCGTGAATAATTGAATCGAGGAATTTATGCAAATGTCTGCTCAAATGGTGTGGTCTGCGTGAATTCCAGTTTTAGTTGTTTTTGATGCAAGTCACGTGACCATATGTCATGGTCCAGGCATCACCATAAAAGCTGGCCTTGACATCTTCCTGTGAATGCAAATTATGTGTAATTTGCATAAAAAGTGGTTCAAATTAGCGGGAATGGAATAAATTTGAGTCACAACTTGTCGCTTTAAAAATTACATAGTACGGTTTTTTTTGATTTTTTTTTCTTTGCTCGTTTCGGTTTTGTTTTTGAATGTTGTGACACTAATGTAATAGGGTTAAAGAGGTGAAAGGAAGTTAGGCGTATAATGGAATTTTTTTTCCCCTCTTCTCAGTCGAAGGGAGAAATAAAAATTAGGCCTAATTATACATTGAATTAACGTTGATTCATGTTGCACTTTTTAATTTTTAATTTTTTTTTTTTTTTTTTTTTTTTTTGCTAAAAATCAAAGTTAATTCAATGTCGATTTTCTAGTGTTTTGTGATGTTATGTCAATGTTGAATTCTTGTTAATTTTCAATTGAAATTATTTCAACCAAAAATCAACGTTATTTCAACTATATTTTCATTTTCACGCTAAAATTTTTAGTCGTCAATTTCCAACGTTATTATATGATGTTGTATTAACGTTAATTTTCAACTGAAATTATTTCAACCAAAAATCAACATTAATTCAACCATTTTTCAACATTAATTAATTTAATTCCAATTCCGAGCAAAAAAATAGGCCTAGTTTTGTGTTCGAGTGCATTGAAAACAAAAACTAGGTTTATTAAGCCTAATTAAAAATACTTTTTTCCCATCTCGCAAACCGAGTCTAATTTAAGCATGAATTAGACCCTATATCGAGCTTCGGAAAAAAATGGTTGGCAACATTATTTTTCTTCTATTTTTACGTCAATTTGCGACGCTAAATTTAACCCGAAAATCGGCGGTGATTTGGCACTCGGCGAAGACGAGATTGGGAGGAAAAAAATTGTTTTTGGAACTTAGTAGTAGGGTTAGGTAAATTAGGCCTAAATGAGAATTGGCGAAGTAATAATTGGCTCCCGATCTCAAGGTTGTCTGGGGTTGGTTGAGACTCGGCGTCCTCGCTCGGTGGAAGGGAAGGGTTAAGTGAGTGATGTGTCGAGGAAACGCAAGGTCATGGTGTGGGTTTGATGAAAATGTTGGCCACCTGCCAGAGGAAAAGAAACACCTTGGCTCGAACCGAAGGTCGTTTGCCCTCTAATTGTGGTAAAAGCCACTTGAAATTGGATTCAATTAAATAAATGTTGCAATCTCGACTTGCAGTAATGAGAAATGGGGAATGAAAATTTAAATTTTATTGTTTTCTTGTTTTTTTTTTCTCGAAATTTTCATTTGTTTTATGTTTTTATGGGAAATTGAATTTTTTTCAATATTTTTGAGAAATTGAAATGTTTTGCGTTTTTGTTGAACCTCGTTGTAAGGAAATATGGGAGATGTCGAAAAAATGTTGTTATAATGAGTTTTTATGGCAAATTTGCAAAATAATTTTGTTATATCGGTTTTTTCAGTTAAATTCTTTGTTTTTATGATGCAGTGTGTTATTTAAACAAAATTATTTACGTAAAATTAACATTTAATTACTCTATAATTAAATTATTAACCAATAATGCAT
>JAQIXT010000510.1:0-32253 GCA_034700445.1 Stenotaenia linearis | reverse complement strand
AGTTGAAGCCAGGCGACGTTGTGGTTCTTCGGCAGGAGCAAGTGCCTCGTCATTGTTGGCCACTAGCCCGAGTGGTTCGCGTGTTTCCAGAACGGGACAGCCATATCCGAGCTTGTGAGGTGAAGACAGCGACCGGTCGGTGCTTTTGATGGGCCATCCAGCACCTTTGCCATCTAGAGGTGTGACGTGCGTCTCGGCGGGGAGGATGTTGCAGCCACTAGATGGAGCTGCAACTGTTTGTGTTGCTGAGTTACCTTTTAAGTATGTGTGTCACCCTCTGCATGAGCTAGAGGGTGAGCTCTTATTGTTGAGCATGTCACCCATAGTTGTTATGGTGACCTACTTCTTATTGTTGTACGAGTCTTTTCTTAGCTCTTAAAGAATAAAGAGCTTCTTCTTTTTACTCCTCTTCTCTCTTCTTTTCTGGCTCACTAATATTAACCTTTTTGGCCTCACCGAGGCCTAAATAGCTTACAAACGCTGGCACGTAGTCTTAACTTAAGTTAAGACGTTGGACACCGGCGAATAGGCGGCACACAACCCGGCTTGCACATTGTGCCGGGGTCGTGTAACCGGGAAACCGGGCTGCCTAGGGACTAACTGCCCTAGCCCTTTCAAGGGCATAAGCCCCGCTCTTTGCGCCTCATTTCCCTCTAACTCGCGTCGCAGGTCGTCACACTAATTAAACAATCCCAACTCAAGTCGACTTGACTCCAGTTGTCAAGTCAATTGGAGTCGAACGTTTGTGAGTAATTATAAAATTTAATGAAATTTCATAAATCTCATTAAATTTTGACCAATTATTAATCAATTGAATCAGAATTAAGAACAAACATATATTCAGATTATTGTGCACAATTAATTTGTTTTCTTTATGATTACCTGCTACTATTGTAGCAGCATAGATGTAATATTATTGAAAGAGATCAGACTATACATTGATTTTATTATCTGTTCAACTTCTAATTTTGTTTAAACTGTATTTAATTACTGTATTCATTATTGCATTGTTTTTATGCAATTTGATGGGGCAGGAAACGTAAAACTGTAAAATTTTGAAAACTCACAAAATTTCATCGACCCAAATCAACACTCATCCCTAAATCTAATTGAATCATTTGATTAGATTAGTTTGGATTAGTTTAATTAGGATTAGTTTAATTAGGTTTAATTTAGTTAGGTTTGTCTAATTAAGCTTGTTAAGTTTAGTTAAATTCAGGTTTAATTTTTTTTCAAGATTTCACCCATGTTTTGGCTAACAAATTAGTAATTTGGCAAAAAAACTCAATACTTTGGCCAAAAATTAAACCATTTCAGTTGGCATTGAAATCTAGAGCATCTCAAACCAGAATCCCTATTCACTACAATTGTATTGTATAGTTGTCATGGCAACACCACACACCGAAACAGTTTATAAGAAAAGCTATTTATTACAAAATACTGCATTATTACAATAAATTGAAATGAAATATAATAAATGAAAATTGATTCATTGCTTGAACCGCATTGAAATGATTGCCAATATTATGAATATGAACATCCACGATACAGTTGCTAACATTCCAAGCCACACACTTATAAAAGTGAGATCCTTTCCCCTCAGAATAATCCATCGCATTGAATCAACAGCCAAAGTCAGAGGTAAGAATTGAGAAAGTGATTCAATAAATACGGGTGCTGCTTTTAAGGGCCAAACAGTTCCTACGTAAAACAAAATTATATTATATGTCTGTTTTTCATAAACAAGTGATTTGTTTACCACTCAGCAGCAAATTGCAAAAGAAAAAGGAAATAGCCAGTATTATAGCACTTCTCTCTTCAGAACAAACAACAGATATGCAGAACCCTAAGAAATTTATAATTTTATTAACTATATTATTGTAAGAAACCAAATTTTCTTACCAAAAGTCATTCCTTGAAGTGCTTGCAGCATTGACACAAGAATCACAAGAATTATGCTACCCTTTACATACAATTTGAATGCAACAATTGCCAAAAACATAACTAATGCAACTTGTCCTATTACAACACCCAATTGAGATATCATGTAACCAAACATGATTTCCAAAGAAGTAACCCCTAGAAATTTGAAGATTTAATGAATTTATGATTGAAAATAATTCGTAATTTGAAAAACTTATCGACTTTTACCTGATACTTGAGCTCTATGTAGAATACCACTTCTTTTTTCGGTAACAAACAAAAGGGCAGTTAAACCAAGGGGCATGAGGTTGACTAGTACAAGAAGTAATCCAGCTCCTATGTATTCTGTGATAAAGAATCGATCTGATGTTCCATAGATTGGGTCGTGAGCCTGTTGGAAAAACAAAATAAAATAGACATGATCAATTTTTGCTTATTTTCCTTATTAAGGGTGTGATTTTATGGCAAAAATTTAATTTAATGATAGATTTTGTTGTTGTCTATAACTGGCCAAAATGATAGAGTTTGCGGAGAACAGAACTCATGTCTTATAACTTATAAATTCCATGTTAAATATAAGTTAGATTTATAATTAACAAGGAATTTATAAGTTATAAGACATATGTATTGTTCTCCGCAAACTCTCTGATATTTCTTTTTTAAACTTTTAAAACTTGGGGCTGTTTTAACAGAATTCAATATCATTTTAAATCTATTTACCTCAAACATAGTGATAAGAATTTGTGGAAATTTTTCCAATTCTCCAATAGTTTCTTGTGCAAAATGCAGTAAAGATTCTACCAGTGATTTTTGGAGGAAAAGTGAGATTTGCTGATGAGTGTAATCTAGCCTCAAATGAATACTTCCAGCAGATATTATATCCTTACTAACATTTCTGGGCGCGTTAACTCTTTAGAAAATATATTAATTATTATATATCGTTTCTATCATTTTAAATTCATTACCTTCGTATTAGACCAGAAGTAAACTCTTTCCTAATGTGTATTAAACCAGCTGCATCGCCATTTATAACCATTGCTAAACCTTCTTCCTCGCTATTAACAGGTATTTGAACAACTTGATCCTTATTTAGTTGTTCTAAAAAGTCTGTTCCAAAGTGCCAATCTTCATTGCAAACTGCTATTGGGATGTGGTTTGGTACACCGTCAACTACCGTGAAAAATGCAACGACGGCAATGACCGGAATTATTAATTGGAAGAACATCAATCTAAAAATTGCAATTTTTGTTGTTGTATGATTTTATCTTTGTATATTTTTGTGGAACTTACGCTTTGTTTCTTTGCATTCTTAGGAAGTTTTTCCTTAATAAGCCTTTGACTCTGCGCAAATTCAGTGGTACGAAATATTCTTTCCAGCCTGGTTTTACTTGTTTTTTATGAGAGTTTGATTCGTTCGGTTGGAGTCTGAGATTTGAATGTTTTCTTTGTGAAGTTGCTTCAATTTGTTCCTGTGGAATGATTGTGTTAATAAGGTTTTGAAGGAGTGCAGTAAGTGTTTTGGTTTACTGTGTCGTCTTGTTTGCAAAGCTGGAGGTAAACGCTTTCTAGTGTTGGTAAATTGTAGCGTTGAAGAAGTATTGAGGGTATTTCTTCTATTAATATTTTGCCATTTCGCATTAATCCAATCTGAAAGTTAAGAGTGTTAGTAAAGATTTGTGTTGCAGCTTCTATTACATCGTGATTAGTTTCTGGGCTTTTTGCTGTAAGGAGCATGGTTAAGTCACTTGGACATAGACACTTGAGCACTACACTAAACACATATTCTGGCACTGCACTCTTGCAAACAACTCAAAAGCTAGATTATATGAAAGAATAAGCAATCACAAACAAAGACAGTAATTTGACAATTACAAAAGATTGCAGATTTGAAAATATTAATTGATTCTTTGGAATTACCTTATTAGCTTGACGAGCTTCTTCAATGTAGTGAGTAGTTACAATGATAGTTACTTTTTCATTTATACACAAATCGAGCAAATGCTGCCAAATACTTTAAATTTCATACTTAATTTTTTCCATACTTACAAACAAAATAAACATATTTACGTTTCTCTTAGTAGTGGATCAACGCCAACAGTTGGTTCATCCAAAATAAGCAAAGGCGCTTCATGAAACAGTGCAATTGCGAACGAAACTCTTCTCTTTTGTCCTCCACTTTATAAATTTATTAATTAAAATTATTGAGTGCAAGAAAAATTGGATTTACAAAAATTACAATAATTAAATTAATTGTAAAGAACAAATTTGTTGCAGTTTTAAACAAATGCCTTTCTGTACATTTTGTAAAGTCTTTTTGTAAAAGTTTAAATTAACAATAAATTTAATTATTTAAATTTTTGTACATCTTTTTTTCTTGTATTATGATTTTATTATGTAATTTTTACCTAAGATGTTGTATAAATCTTCCTTTGTTTGGTAAGTTGAGAAGGTCAACAAGGAAAACAATTCTATCTTTAATATCAACATCTTTCATCTGATGAAAACAGCCATAATAATTAAGTGTTTCTTCTATTGAGAGTTCTTGATACAATGCCAATTCCTAATACAACCAATTTACATTTTTTTAAAAAATAAATAAATTTGATAATTACAATTTAAAAAAATTAAATTTGTTAATTACAATTTAAAAAAAAAATTAAATTTGATAATTACAATATTTAAAAAAATAAATTGAATTTGATAATTACAATTTTTTAAATAAATTTACCTGAGGCATATACCCAATACCAGATCCGGGTATTTTGCTGTCTAGTAACCCCGGGGTTTTACCAAAAACCATTATCGATCCATTATCCGGATAGATTTTACCCACAATGCATTTCAACAGTGTAGTTTTGCCACATCCACTCGGTCCCAACAATCCATAGCTAGAAATTTTGCAAATATTTATTTTTAATGTACAAAACAATGAAATTAACTCACATTGTTCCTTGATCGACATTCAGGTTGATTCCTTTGAGAATTTCAGCTTTAGGTTTAATAAAACCATAACTTACATGAACATTTTGTACAGTCAGATCAGAACACGGTACTATTGCAGCCATTGGTGGAATTCAAACTGAATTAAAAAGAAATCATTTCATGCGATTAGTGCGGAAACTTTATTTCAATTATATATATTTACAGTATATATATTTAGTCATTTGATTCAAGATAAGTTTGAATAACACCTGTTAATTCGATGGTTTTATAGTTCTCAAAGATAATTTTAAAAATTGCTGACTGTATGATTAAGTAATAAATATTGAACTCTCATATCTGCCTCCAACCTTCTGGTCCTTAATTACAGCAAACTAAGGGAGAAATGGGGGAAATCTGGAGGAAAGTTTGCAGAAATTGATGGATTGGCCTTGGAGTACAGTAGCCATGTTTCACTGGTAGCAATTATTTCCCAAAGTTTGCTCCAAATTCCATATTTTTGCATTCAAAAAGCATGAGTGACCTTTAATTTGATGGAAGGCAAACTTCCCAAGTAGCAAAATTGGTTGAAAAATCACTACATTGAAAAAACGTTGACCACATGTTGTACTTTTTCAATGTAATTTTCAACGTTAAACGTTGAATCAACGTCATTTCTAACGTTGAAAATAACGTTGATAAAGTGCGTTGATTTTTTATCAAAAATCAACGTTAATTCAACCAATGACGTTGAATCAACGTTGATTCAACGTTGAATTTTCAACTGAAATGATTTCAACCAAAAATCAACGTTGATTCAACCATAATTGTGCTACTTGTGTTTGGACTTATCATGAAAAAGTGGAATTGATGCGCGTCATTAATATCATTGTTCTGTTGGAAAGCTTATTTACCCTTGAACCCACTTTCTGCTTTAAATCAATTGATCTTATCAATTCATAACACGTGCCGTTGATTTCAGGAAATGATACATGCAACTGCATTATCTCGCAAAAGGTTTACATTGCAAAATATCTATTTCATTTGTTTTATCTATTCTCGGGTAATGATTGTATTAGTCACATTTTCAAGTGTATATTGGCAGCAACTCCTCATAACTCTAGAGTATTCAGCTTAACCATATGTTTGATTATAAATGACTTTCAATATAAGAGAGTTTGCTGAGAACAAAACTTATGTCTTACTACTTATAAATTCCATGTTAATTATAAATCTAACTTACATTTAACGTGGAATTTATAAGTTATAAGACATAAGTTTTGTTCTCCGCAAACTCTCTATAATCTAACTTATGTTTTGTTGTGAGCCAAGAGGGTTCTAACTTAGAAGAAAAAAGTGCATTTTATGAGCTAGCAAGCAAGCAAAGCTTTTAATTTTATTTTTTTTGTTGTCATTTGTGTATTTGAGTGGCTTTTTCTTTTAAATAAGATTATCTGCACTAACATTTCAAATTTCAAAATATTTATCTTCACAAACTGATTTAAAGTTTATTAAGTCATAACAGAAATAAACCAAACTTCGTTTCATTTTATTCTTAAAACAAATACAGTAACAACTTACAAATATAATCAAACATTAGCTCCAACAGTAAATACATATATTTTGGAATAAATAATATAATAAAATCCATATATGAATTTGTCACCGTTTAAATCTCATTACAGCCAAAGACAATATTCCAAATATAAAAATCCAAGCAATAGTTGTTAAATACCCCAACCATACTGGCACCCAAGTTATTCCTCTTCCTCGCAACATCAACCATCTCAGTGATTCAACGGCCAACGTTTGAGGCACAAATTGGCAAAACTTTTGCACGACTGTGGCTGCAGCTTCTAAAGGCCACAATGCACCACTCAATAATATACATGGATAAAATGAACCCAATGCCAACAACATGGCTGAAGTCTCATCGTTGCATATAGTTGAGATCAGAAAACCTGTAGAAATAATTAAAGTTGAAATATGTATAAAAAATAATGATGAAATGGCTTACCATACATCATACCACACATTCCTTGCAACAGTGAGAGAATGAAGACCCAAAATATGGGACCTCTGTTGCTTACATTGAATCCTACAATGACCAATAGTAATACTGTAACTATTTGAAATATAACTACTATCACTTGAGTGGAAATGTGGCCTAACATGATCTCGAATGATGTGACACCTTGAAAAGAGTAAATTGTTTGAGTCTTCAGTTTGTGAAGTGCCAAGTAAACCCTAATGTTGATTAATGATTATTTATATACAGCAATCCAATAACATTGTTTACTTGAAATGAAATTGAAAGTAACGTTGAAACAATATTTGTTAAAATAACATTTAATCAACGTTAGCTGGTTTACTGAGCAATTTCGATTATCATCATCTTACCTTCAACTGTGTTCCTATCGTACATACCATCTCGTTTATCAATTACAAAAACAACTGCTGTTAGACCAACTGCCAGAAAGAATATGACATTAATTAACACTCCAGTGGCCATAAATTCGGTGAAGAACGGTTCAGCAGACCCATACACTGGCTCACCTATCTAAAATGATTAAAATGAATAAATTCAATAATGTAAAATAACCCCAGGTATTCCCAAATGTTAAATTATCATACCTCAAATAAATTAACAATCATATGTGGAAAACGGTCATCGGCGAGTTCGTTGTCAGCGAATCGCTGAATTCCGTCAAAAAAAGCTTTTTGTAGATACATCATCAGTTGTTGATCAACTGTATCATATCTGAAATGAATCGTGCCTGCTTCTATAATTTCATCTGTTGTGTTTGAACGGTATAAAAACCTAGAAATATAAATTTCAATAAATCTTTGTTCTTGTTAGGCTGTAAAATCAGCTAAGCAAACCTATGAAGCAGATTGTCAGTAAAATTCTGCCGTATATTTACAGTCGCTGCAGCTTTACCATACAAAACTAAGTCGACAGCTTCTTCCATGGTAGAAACAGGTACAAAATTTACTGTCTCGTTACTCACTTCATTTATATACTTTAAGCCGAAATCATTGTCTTGATTTACAACTGCAACTGGAATGTTGCGTGGATCAGCACCAATTGCCAAGCAAAAAGCACCAATTTGGATTACAGGAGTTAAAAATATAAAAACAAGTAATCTGAAAATATAAATTTTTTTAATATTTAAAGCTGGATTTACACTTGTGGTTACACTTGCGGTAAAAAACGGAAAAGACAACTTCTACTTCAAGTTTTTACTTACAGTTTACTTCTCCATAACCGAAGTAAATTTATAATTATCAATGCATGAATACGAGGCCAACTTGGGAGTCCAAAGTAATCGCGGCACGCTGGTTTTCGGGCAGGTACAATAGTTACTTCTGGATATGAAGATTTTTTGGTCGTTTTAACTTGAAGAAGGATGTCTCGTTTGGCTGGACTGCCATTTTTAGTTTCAACTATAATGTCGTCCTGTTTAAAATATTGTACATTAAGAACTTTGTCTTTAAAGAAATGCTTTAAATCGTTACAATGACTTCATCTTGGCGACAGAGTTTGAGGTAAACATCTTCTAATGTTGGTAAATTGTGTTGTTCTAAGAGAACGTTGGGTTCGCTTTCCGCTAAGATTCTTCCACTTCTCATTAAACCAATCTGTAGTGATGAAACAGATTTTATGGTTAATTACACACAAATCAGTTTTGGACAATAGGGAATTACTTTATTGGCTTGACGAGCTTCTTCGATGTAATGTGTTGTTATAATGACAGACACATTTCCATTGACGCAGATCTCGATTAAATGATCCCAAATACTGAAAAGAAATAATAATTTATGGATTTGAAATATATAAAATTTGAATTTTTTCAATTAAAAATTCAGATTGCTTTTACCTTTCTCTTAAGATTGGATCAACTCCTACAGTTGGTTCATCCAAAATGAGTAAAGGTGGTTCGTGTAGAAGAGCTGTGGCAAAAGAAACTCTTCGTTGTTGACCACCACTTAAACACAATAATAATATTAAATAAGAAGTAACATATCCAACCAAATGACACTTTATTTACCTGAGATCACCTATGAGCTTAGCTCCTTGTTTTAAATTGAGAAAATCAAGAAGAAATCTAATTCTTGCTTTTATTTGTTTCACTTTCATTTTGTGTAAAGTGCCATGATAATTTAACATTTCCCGTATAGTTAGTTCTTTCATAAGTGCTATTTCCTATAAAAATTAACAATTTTAAAATCAAATGTTCTAAAGTAAAAACACTTGGGATTTTTTTTTTTAATTTTTTTTTTTTTTTTTGCAATTGACCACTGACAAAAAATTTCTTTTAATGTGAATATTATAAATATAAATTAGATTTGCAATACTTTGCAACAATATTCTTTATCTATGTAAAAATTTGTGTCCAATTTTGTGAAGTGTTTAATGAAAATTAGAAAGATTATTTTGTTTAAACGCATCTTATTATCTTATATTCAAGGGTATCCTTTAAAATACTACTTTGTCTCACCTGAGGCATGTATCCAACTCCAGAACCAGGTATAGTGCAGTTTGCTGAACCAGGAGTTGTCCCAAACACAGTAACTAATCCCTTATCCGGTGTTAATCGGCCGACAACACATTTGAGCAATGTTGTTTTTCCACAACCACTGGGTCCAAGCAAACCATAACTAAATATAAATGTTAAAATAAAAATTATTTAATACAAAAACAACAAAAATAAGATAATCTTACATTGATCCTGTAGCCACCTGAATATTAATTCCTTTGAGAATCTCAACTTTTGTCCTTGCAAATGTATATCCATAACTTACATGCAAATGTTGCAAGGAAACGGCAGAGTCAACAGAAGTGTTGGTAGCCATGTTTGAAAACAGTATTCCTGTATTTTAATACAAAGGATGATCATATGAGGTTTAAATACTAGCTCCACGTAGCTAGAAAAATATAACAGGTGTTTTATTTGTTTGCACAAGCCCGGAAAAAAGAATTTCAAGGGCGCCATTAAAATGAGTGATTTCATTTGTTTAGATTTAATGACCGGTTTAATGGGAATATATTTGTACAAAAATTAGAATATTTTTATTTTAATCAGTCAATATGGAATGAAAGGTACAGAATGGTTTATTGATATATTTTGCATGGAATTTTTGATAATGATTTTTGCAAAATAAAATCTAATTGTTTTAGATTTGTGATAAAACCCAGCTAACAGTTTATAATAAGTAACATATAATCCAGAGCTTAAAAAAGTTTAAAGAGTTTCTACAGATTTTTAGACGTTTTTTAGAAGTTTTTTTTGCAGTTATTTGGCCCATTTTGTAGATTTTTTACAGTTTTTCTACAGTTTTACTTCAAAATTTACAGAGTTTTTGCAGTTTAATTTAGGAAAAATAATATTCTACAGATTTTCTACAGAATTTGAAGAAAATCTGTAGAAAAACTTTTTTAAAAACTGCAAATCGGCCAAATTTTTGTAGATTTTTGGTAGATTTTTTTTAGCTGGGAAAGCATAGAAATAAATATTGAGAATTTTGCCACATGTCTGAGACTTATCTGGATAGCTATGCAGGAAAATTAATTGCATTTAAAAGCCTGGTTAAATTGCAGGTTGTGGCTAAAATTGGAAATGTTGATCAAATGATTGTGATATGTAGATTTCTTTGAAAGTAAATGTGATACTGTAAAAAGTAGTACTGTAATTAAGTCAATTGAAATCAAACTTCTTTGCATAATAAATGAGTAAGCTAACATTATATAATGCAATCTGGTAATGTGATGAATAAGTTAGAGTCTAACTTTTGAACTATACAAATAAATGGGTAAAGGATAAGTTACAACTTATTACTCAATGGAGAAAGAAATTTTGTTTTATAATTTATAAATTATATTTAAGTTTAAATAAATTATATTTAAATTATTTAACATAATTTATAAGTTTAAGAACACAAGTTTTGTTCTGGAATTTGTGCCAAAATGATACTTTGAACATCAAAACGCAAAAAATTAATGAAATATATCTCTTAAAAATTATGCAAATTGATTATGCAATTATGCAATTGATTGTGAGACGATAAAGGAAGAACGACCAAATCTGGACCAGGAAAAACAAATCAATTTAAAACTCCGCCCGAAAATAGTTTAAGCTCCAAAGCAATAATTCAGTGATATAAATTTACTTTAAAATGGTATTCACTGTTTCAGCCAGGTCTTATGTAAATGAAGTATTTTAGAGGAAATTAATGTACATTACCCTGGGGAGTTTATCTGGAAAGTTTCAGTGATCAATTAGTTTCTGATCTCAACTGATAATGTGTGAATCAACTGTTACAATATGTTTTAAAAAAGCTGAATCATAGAACCCTATAGATTACCGGCATGGGAATAATTAACTAAACTAAATTTCAGGGCCAAAAATTACTCACCCAAAGTTTATCTTAATTTCCCAACCTAAAAACCAGGCAGAGTAAGCTTGATCTGATAAAAATAATGGGTTTTGATAAGAGAAGCACAAAAAACTTTGATAAACAGATTACATTTTAAATGTATAGTCAAATATTAAAATAGACTTATACAATGGTACAAAAGCATTGGGTTGCGAAAGTTCAGATCTTCACAGGGCCGTTTTAACGCATGGGCACGCCCGGGCCAATGCCTGGGGGCCTCGGGCTTTGAGGGCTTCAGCTGAGGTGCACCTTGTCACTCATTTTTAAAAGCAAAAATCGTTCATTTTTAGCAAAAATCACTTATTTTTTCTAAAAAATTTCGCTTATTTTTGGCAAAATTCACTCATTTTTGACAAATTTTTGCTTATTTTGGGGCAAAATTCACTCATTTTTTGGCAAATTCGCCCATTTTTTTTGCAAAAATTGCTCAATTTTTAACAAAAATTGCTGAGTTTTTGATAAAGTCTCTAAATTTTCGTCCAAAATTACTGAATTGCTACCTAAAACAAAAAAATTTTAAACTAAAAGGCTACAGCAAAAAAATTGTTTCCAAAAAATGGCAAAACAAATTGACTGAAAATTTAATATTTAAGCTTGTGAGGGACACAATTCCATTTGTTTGGGGCCACACCATGGACCTTGAAATGGCTCTGAATCTTCATTATGTGCTGCCCAATAAATTTGTTATATTAAGCTGAGAAAATAGTTTATGTTTATTTACTCAGAATCTGAACCATTTGCAGTTTGATATCGATTTAAAAAGATAAAATTCTAACTAACAAAAAATTTCAGTAATATCAACAATTTTTTTATAAAGTTTCTCTCCACAATAAGGTCATTCTCAAATAAAATCGTACTGATACTCATAGGGAAAGGGAAAGTGAATAATGTGATTAATATTGGACACGAGAATGTGATTTATGTTAATTTGGTGTTAATTTTGCATTTCGTATTGTGATGTAATTAGAGTGAGATTTCTTGTAAAAGCGCGAGATTTCTTTTGGTCACTTATGAGTTCTCATTTGACCATCGCACAAGACAAGTAATTAAGTGTTAATATTTTTTTTTCAAGTTCCAATCTCAAAATCTAAGAGTAATAAGCTAAACTTACAAAAATAACAAGTAATTAGCACTGCAAAATAAATTAAATTTACAAATTTCAAGTCAATGTAAAGTCAATGTGAAAGTTAACTTTACTTGAACTTTTATCGCTGTAAATGGGCATTTTAATGTAAAGGGTACCTTTAAAATGATGGTATAAAAGGTTAAATGAATTATTAAAAAAGCATTTTACGCCTAAATACCGCCAATTTTCAGCACCTAATGTGGGGGATAAGCGCTAACAGTGCAAAACAATAAACCTCTGGTCAAAAAAGTGTTCCTTATCTATTCAATGCTACTCCATTTTTTGATTAGAGATGTATATGTTTTGGGATAAATTTTCTTCTAAACAACTTACACAAACTTCCTTTTTCATCAGTTCTATCATTTTTTCCTGGAATCTTGAGTAGTAGTTATTATTGGGAAAATACTAATAATTACAATAGTATTCTAAAAAGAGCTACATATCTATTTGTGAGATTTCATGCATGAAAAGCATTTTTAAAAAAGGTTTATTTATTCCAAACTATCTAGCTTGAGCCTTACAAAAAGCTTTTCAAAAAGAAAATCATACAATACATGAGTCATGATTGACATGTGAACAGGTCAAAGGAAGAGTTTTTCAAAAGTAACTGGAAGTTAATATTCTTTAGTCCACTCTTTCATGACATCTGCACGACCTGAGGAAGACAGACAAGACAGTAAAATTGAAACTGTCATTTTTTGCATACGAATTGTACAAACTGCCCCACTGAACTTTTGGCCAATGCACTTTACTCTCCTATCCCACTTAGATAGCTCAAAACTGTGAGCGTTTAAAAGTGATTGACAGATTACAGTGTTTATGAGATAAATTTGAAAATAAAAAAAGTTGATTATGCAATTGTAACTGCAGAGAAGCATAACTCAAAACTCTCCACAAGTCCAAATATTGTGGCGCCACCTGTTGCTTCGATTTGCAACAAAATTTTAAAACGTTGCTTGGAAACAATGGAATCGCGTGCTAAAGAGAACGAATGACTTCATACAAAATCAGATCATGACTCGAATACTATTGACACCATAATCTAATCAAAACTACACTTCTTGTGCCACCCAATCCTAAAACAATAACGCATCCTTAGGAGCGCTTTAGTACCAACAACAATAACTTTATCACAACATAAACCACAGACACATAAGAAACATATGTTTAGTCTAACCTTGAACTTTTCTGAACAGTTTTCCGTCAACACGAACATTGAAAACGATCTTGTTTTTATCACACGCTTCGAATGATGTGCAAATCGCATAAAATTAAATAATCTCGCGCATTTGGAAGCCGGAGATATAGTTTTACCTTGTTGGTATCGCCATCTAACAACTGAAAATGAGAAATTTTTTTTGTAAAAATTGGCGGGAAATTTAATTTACTTAGTTCATTGTTTTAGTTTTAAAAATAACCGTCAGATGGAATAATAAATTAATTTTCTGATTTTTGATTTTGATTTTTTCTCAGAATTTTTTTTTCTCGTTTAATGAATGGTAAAATGTTATTTTCAATATTTTTTTTTATATTCTGCACTCAGAGCACAAATAAGGAAAAAATAAAATTTCCTGTTTTTTGTTGGTGATGCGTTTAATAATTTCTGCATGAACTGAAATGGAAAGCTGAATTGATTTTATCATTTTATATCTTTGTACCATATAGATTAAAATTAAAAGTAGAATAACTCCGAAGAAGTTTGATGTAATTAGAGATTGTTTAAATCCAGACTTAAAAGTTCTAATTACAATTTAATTGCAAGTAAGTTTAAAAATAATTGATTTTATATATTATAATGAGAATTAGGTTAATTTATTTAGGCTTTAAATAGTTGGCAATTTATTTTTAATTTTTTCTGATTAAAGTTCTTTTGTAATTGTAAGAAGAAATCAAAAAGTTATTTTTGGCTTCTCCAATTACTACAGTCAGCTAAATTGGTCTGATGATATATAATATTATATCTCAAATTAAATAATAATCACTGCAGAAAAAGTGGATTTCTACAAGGAAAAACGTTGTGTATTACTCAATTTTTTCAAGCTGTGGAAATTTATTGACCATTTTATATGGAAAGTTTTAATTTTTATTAATTTTTACGTCGTAAATTATTAAAAGTGAGTTCTGCGGAAAGAATTTTGAATTCATTTTATTTTTACAGTGGAAATTTCTTGACATTAGTCTTATAATAGAGAGTTTGCGGAGAACAAAACTTATGTCTAATAACTTATAAATTCCATGTTAAGTATAAGTTAGATTTATAATTAACATGAAATTTATAAGTTATAAAACATAAGTTTTGTTCTCCGCAAACTCTCTAATATCTAATAAAAGTTATTTAAAACCTAAAGAAAATATTTTATGCTGGAAAAGAGTCGTAAAAATAATTTGGAAAGTAAATTGAAATGGTGTTTTCTTAATAACTATCGCATCAACCCTGCTAAAAATATCTAAAGCTTTCTTACAGTTTTTTGTTTGATTTACAGTTTTTTTTTAAAAAAATTTCTTTTTACAAAATCTATAATTTTACAAGATAAAATATTTTTAAAATTAAACTACAGAAAATCTATAGATTTGAGATATAGATTTGAGATAAAATTGTAGAAAATCTGTAAAAATTCTACAGTGTTTTCAGTTTGTAAAACAAACTGAAAAAAAATCAGCAAACTGATCGATAGACTTTTTTAGCTGGGAATATAAAAATATCGAACTTGAATTATTGATTAAGAAAATAAAAAAAAACATGTTTTTTGTATTTAAAAAATGTGTTTTTGTATTTTATTTTGGCTACAGAAAACAATGTAAAAATAGTTGGTTGCCTGACAACTTAGAAAACAAAAAATACAAAAACACCTTTATAGATTGTAAATATATGATAATTAAAAGCCTTAAGGAAATCAAATTTACAATGATTTACTATAATGTAATTAAATTCGTTGTAAAGTTATTACAATCTTAAATAAATTTACAATAAATTTAATTACTGTCAATTTTTGTAAATTTTATTTTTCTTGTGTACGAGTTCAACTTTATTCAAAAGTTACTTTCAACCTGAAAGTAAACATAATGCATGCATTATTTCATTTCTATTTACTGAACAATTTCTCGGCAGTTTTCAACTAAATTGCATTTGATTGAATTAAAATGTTAATTTCTCAACGCTTATTAAACCTACGATAAATCCAATTTAGGAAACGCATTCATTTCCCTCTAAACTTTTATATTTTCTACAAAATACAAGAAAAATCAGAAAATATGAAATAGTTTGGGTTAATACTCCAACAGGATTTACGCATGATAATTTTATGGCATTATATGGAAAAAAAAGTAAATCGCGTGAGAAACCTTGAAGTTGTTTACTAATTTCAGATTTTCCATCTTAAGGGTCACGGGTACTTAGATTGTTGTTGAAAACAAAGAAAAAGTGTATACCTTGCAAATTTGTTCCCATAATAATTGTTTAATGCTTAAAATGTGATTGTTTTTCGCGCACGCAGACGTAATACTTGTGATACATAGATTAGCAGGAAACTGATAATAGTAGATTTATACTTATACCTATTTTAATTATTGTATTATTATGTGCGATAAATAACTGTTTGATTGCTGTGTTAAATCGTGTTAAATGTAATCGGTGATGTCATTTTAATGTATGGATGTTGTGTCTGTGAGTGGAGGATCTAATTTGGTTTTTAAAGGTTATGAAATGAAAATTTAGAGCAAAATTTTGGAATTATTGTGTGAAAGAAGTTAAAATTTAACTAAATAATTAGAAAATATACTAAAATTCAACAAAATAGTTAGAAAATGCACTGAAATTCAACTAAATAATCAGAAAATACACTAAAATTCAACTAAATAATTAGAAAATAAACTAGAATTCAACTAAATAATCAGTAAATATAATTAGAAAATACACTGAAATTGAACTAAATAATTAGAAAATTGACTAAGTTTCAACAAAAATAGAACAATTTGAAAAGTAGAATTAAAGGGTCAAACGTAATCAATATTACGTCTAAATATAAATAGAAACAGCTGGAGGCTAAATATATTAAATATACAATTGAAAATTAGATCAAAACCAAAAAAATTAATAGAAAATTCAATAAAATACTTTAAAATCGACCTGAATTATTTTCAATAATTGAATTTTTGGCCTAAATTTAAAATTTAAAATTTAAAAAAAAAAGAAACTGAACTGATACATGACTTTTCAATTTACTTTTTCTTCTTACATAATTTAAAAAATGTACAAACTTATCTGGTCTAATTCCTCTATCATTTTCCACTTCCATCTCTTTAGGCTATTTTATTTACATTTTTTATGGCAACTTTCACTGCATACCAATTTATTTACCGAATCAATGAAATTTCATTCATTTACAAATTGTTGGAATTTCTCATCACTTTGATGTGCGACGCTCTAAAAATATTTTTGAATTAAACATTCAAAAAAAGCACATCTAAGAAGGATTTTTCCAATATTTAGACTAAGGTGAGTAACCCTTTATTTTTTTGGAAAGTTTGTTTACATTTTATGTCATATTTGGATGCTTTGTACGTATGACCTTCCGCAGTCTGCGACGTTTTAAGGTCATTTATGGTAATTTTATATAGAAATAAATTAAACCGTAACTGAACTTATAAAAAAAAGTTCATCTTCAGATTTTTATTGAAATTGAAGAATTTTAGAATTTTAATTTATTTATAATTTTATTATAAGAACAGACTTGCATCTGGATTTCAAACAGATCGTTATGAGATAATAGTACATTTTGATCTTAAGTACAGAGTTACTCTCGCATCTGTAAATCATAAAGTGAAAACAATAATAAATCACGATTATACTTCAAAACATAAAGAAAATTCAATACGTATTTAAATTTATTTCGTAATTTTGGTTTATCTTATTTACAATCACCAATTGAATCAAAAAAATTTCCATATTTTTAAAAACACAATAACAAAGAAATATATAATTTCATCCAAAAATTTTATTAAAAAATTATGATTTCTTCAAATAAAAAAATATTGGAAAATTAAATAAAGTAAGAAAATAAAACATTAATAAGTTTCGCAAATAAATAATTTCTTTAAAAAAATTCAAAAACAATGATGTTTTTGTCACAGAAAAAAAAAAAAAATGTAACAAATCAATAGTAAATTCATAAAAATTTATTTTAAATTTAATGAATTACTTTTTTTAATAGAAAAAATAGAAGAAAAAAAATGAAAAAAATTATAATAATTTTCACAAAAAAATTATAATTTCATATCCATACAATTTTTAAAATTAAAAAAAATTTTAAAGAAATAAAAATAAGTTTTATAAATAAAAAATTCCATAAAAATTGATTTTAAAAAAATTTGATTTTTAACAGAAAAAAAAAATATATAAAAAGTGGAAATAATTTCCTCAAACTAAACTACGCAACGCCGCAACTCTTCCCCACCCGACCCTATCGAAGTGGACTAAGCCGCTGAGCTTCAACCAATCGCGGTCTCATTCGAATGGTGAGTGCGTGTGTCTTGTGGAATGACGATCGGCATTCAGCAGTGAAAACTAAAGCGAAGAAATGCTCACGTGGTGATATGAATAGCTCAGTGCCGATGCCCACACCATGATTTGGACGGGTTGTTGGCTCAGTTGGATTCTGTTCACTATAATCGCAATGCCGACACGGCGTGTGAGAAGCGCCGGCGACACTTTCACCAAATGCGGAGGCAGATTCAATGACACCCACGGATACTTGCAAACACCCAACTTTCCCCGCCCGTTTCCCGTACCCATACGATGTCAGTGGATAATCGAGGCGCCCGCTGGGAAAACCATCATGCTCTATTTGACTCAGTTTTACTTGAGATCTGGGGTCAGGGCCACCGGTTATGGAGATTTCGTGGACGACACGAATTTTATGAATAAACTCGACCGAGGAGTCCTGAGTTTCGACAACGCCATCATTTACCTGTCGTCTTTGACCCAAACGCCGGTGCTCGTGTTGGATTTGAGTCTGAATGAAATGGCTAACAACAACATGCGTGTTATGGATCATTTTTTGGATGTGTACGGATTTAATGTCACGTACGAGATTATTGATAAAAACGAGACTAAGCGCTCGGATGCGTGTTCGGTATTCAATTGCTCGTTCAATGGGCATTGCTTTGCGTCGAAGGGGTTTGTCGACTATTCCTGCCATTGTTTTCCGAGGTTTTCCGGTAAAAAATGCCAATATGGGCCCCTGTGCGACCCGAAAGCCAACATTTCGCTGTGCGGGTTCGGGCAGCAATGCAGGTAAGCCTCTTTTTTTTTTCCTTTAATTTAAAAAAAATAGTAATTTGGTAATTTTGGGAAGTGAAGAGGGAAAATTAGTCCTACTTTTCTAGATTTTCTCAATTTTTCTGGAAAAACATATTTCAAGGCTAAAATGTGTGTTTGTTGTTATATTGAGGTTCGTGAGAAAGTTGTGGGTTTTTCTTTTTAAAGTTATGTGATTCCATAATTGCATGAAGCATCCCTAGCAATTCCTTGGCTTCTGAAATCAATTTTCTCTACTAGTACTGATATTAGAGGAAAATAATAATAGACGTAACTGAGTTTTCCAAGAACCTTTTTTTATCAACTTTTATGTCACAATAAAAAAAAAGGATAAAAAAAACTGTTTTCGAGTTTTTTCATTTCGTAACTAACAAAATGATTCTATTTTATTAAATTAGCATAATTTACATAATTAGGGTTTGATTATAGACTAAATATGTAAAATTTTTTGTTTTTAATTTTTTGAAATGTTTTGAGAATTGGGTAAGACAAAACTTGAGCATGCGCAATATGAGAAATGAAAATTCAGTTAGATCGACGGTTGATCGTCTCGTTGATTTTTTGATCGTATTTAATTTACATCTTTCAATGTTTAGAGATATTTCTCTAATACCTGTCATTTAAACAAAAAAATGTAAACAGAAATTTAGAAAATTTAATAAAAACTTCTCTAATCGTTCGTGCGAACTTTAAATTTAGTATTTAGGATCGAATTTTGAGTTAAAATTCAATTTCGCAAATTCAATGACTAAAAACCAAATTCTAATTACTCATTTCCCAAATTTGTAACATTTTAAATTTGATAAAAAAAATAAAAATAAAAATCACTAATTTTTTTAAAAATTAGTAATAAATTAGCATAATTGATACGGTTGTTTATATAATCCAGTTTCTTCCTGTTAATTGATTTACGAGTTATTTTTGTTTACATTTTGAATACACAAAACATTTTAAATATGATAAACAATATCTCATAAAAGTTGGCGTGCGAAATTGAAGAGATTGATTACTACCATTTCGCACGTGAGGGTAGAATTAGGAAATGTTGCAGGGAAGTAACGTTAGTGAGATTTATATTTTTTTAATTTTCCTCGTATTTTTTTTTCTCTTTCGTGTGATGAATGGAGTAAGTTGGAATTTTAGGGTTTGTTCATAAGACTGGTTTTAATTTTTTTTCTGAGTTGTTTCTGTGAGTTTTAAAGGGTGTTTTTCTACAAGTTCATTCCGGAAGGATAAAAAAGGAATTGCTTGTGGAATATTAGGGGAAAAAAGTTTACTTCTAGATTTTTTTTTGTTGTTTACAGTTTGAAGTAAATTGAACAAGTGTACCAAAATTGGTCCACTGGACTTTCAGTTGGGATTGTGAGATGATAGGGAGGTGAAAATGGTCTCAGATGTTTGTTTTTTTTGGTGTAGGAGATGAAAGTGGTGTAAAAGTGGCTAAAAAGTCTTTTTTTTTTTATGAATATGGTCCTGTTTAATACAAATTGGCTAAAGTGACCAAGGGTTGTCAAAAGGTCAATTTATTCATGACTAAGATAGTAAATTTGACTAAATAACCTAAAATTGACCAAAAATGGTCCATAAACAATCAAAATTGATCAATAAATGATCAAAAAGTCACTAATTAATAATAAGAGACTAAATTGAACCAAAATGATCAGAAATTGACCAAAAATGGTCCAAAAGTTATTTTTAAAGACCAAGAGAGTAAGATTACCCCCCCCCCCCCCACCCAAACAAAAAAGAAAATGTTAAAAATGATCCAAAAATGACAAAATGTAATCAAAAAGTAATTTTCTTTGTAAATAAGATACTAAAATTGACTTAAAATGGTCCAAAATTGACAAAAATGATGTATAAATCATCAAAATTGTCACTTTATTTATGAAAAAGACACTAAAATTGAAGAAAAATAATTCAAAAGTCAGTTATTCAGATCAAGAGAATAAAATTGACATCAACAACACCCAAAAACTAATAAAAAATAAAAAATAAAATAGAAGAAAAAAAAATTTAGTTCACTTTTTATGACTTTAACTTTATATACACAGGTTTCACACAAACTAGGTCACATTGATTGGTAAACAGAAATTTATTCTCATATTTTTCCCGCTTTAATCTGATTCTCACCGCTTTTCATACATAAGCAATTGATTATCACTTAATATTGCACCTCGATGCAAATATCATCACCTTGGCACGTTTGGGTTTGTTGGATTTTAATTTTGTGGGCTCTGCCTGCATTTGGTGTCTGCGAACGGGGTTAAATGAGCCGCAGTAGAGTCCTTTTTCACGACTAGTCTAGTTGAGGATTAAGGTGTGACTGTAACCTCGTTACAACGAACCAGTAAATGAAATTGGAGCGTTGAAACGAAGCAAAAGGGAAATTAGTATGAGCGGCGCATTTGGGAAAACGGAAGGCGAAAGTTTATTGTTGCAAATTAGTCGAATGTCAGAGCAGGACGCATGTCATCATTTGGCGTACTTTTAAATAAAGCGCCGACCTTGCAGGGTTACGAGTCGCATATGATGTGTAGTTTATCTTGTCATGTGATTTAATGAGAATAAAAAATAACTTTAGGGTGAAAGGTCAGGGAAATAAATAAAAGCAAAACAAAAACAAAGTTTGGCTGGGAGTTGGTCGGGTTTTAGCGCTTGACGTATGGCTTCATCATGCGTCATTTATAAAATTACTGTAAAATAAAATTTTTATTATTAAAAATTAACGCGATTAAAATTTTTATTTGATTTTTTGACACCGAAATCTTAATTTGTTTTTATTTATACCCTAAAAATAAACTTTGGGGTTTTATTTGGCACTTGTGCATGCCGCAGTAAATTCATTACCGTGTACTAATGGCGTCGATTTATTTTTACGATGTCGTGAGAAGTTCTGTCGAGTTTGATTTTTTCAAGTGGAATTGGAAACACTACAGGAATCGTCATGCTGCTGGTTTCACCGTTACACATCATATTTTTATCGATTTCTAGTAATACAACCTCGTGCCATACGAATGAAAAAGATAATTCACATCACAGATATCAACACTGGAAGAGAATGAAAAAGTTAATTCAATATCGTAGAAATAAACTTCTTGAGAGAGAAGTGTGGGGTAACGTGACTAAGCTGTTGTTTAGATTTTATTGTCTAATATTTGTTATCGAATCCCTAATTTAGTTCATTGATCGAGTTAAAATACCACGGTAATTTCTGCGCCAGGAAGTGATGAAAAGAGGTTCGAAAGTTAAAATTGCAGTACAAGTACATTAAAGGTTAGCATTTTACGGTTTTTTTCTGGGATATTTATTGATCCATAAAAAATACGGTGAAAATAATAGAAAAAAATATTTTAAAAAATTTTTTTACACATAAAAAAAAGTGAAAAGGGTTTGTTTTTAACATTTTTCAGAAAGAAAAAAATGTTTTCAGAGTTTGTTTTTTAAATTTTATAATTAGTTCACATTAATTAGCGTCGAATACATGTAATTCGCAGCTGTGTAAATGTCTGCCAGGCTTTACCGGAATATATATTGAATATTTTTCTTTAAGTTTATAAGTTAATATAATTTTCTAATTTTAAATTAACATCCTGTAAGCTTAGAGGTAACCATAACTTGTTTACGTTGATATTTTATAATATGCAAAGCGTATAATTAAATTTAGAAGGTATTGTTTGTGCTGGTTATTAGAGAATTATATTAAGTGAGCAAATAGACTATAAAATACTTTACAAACTGTCAGACACTAACAGATGTGGAATTGAGAAGGAAATGCAAGTGAGATGACATTTGGCAAATAAGGAAATAATATTTAATTTTAAACAATTAAAGTGACTGATTAATGAAAATACATGAAAAAATGTGATTAGGAAATTTGGATTTTTATTAATTGCTTGTAAGATTGTGTTGGTTTTTTATTTTTATTTATTTTTATTTTTATTTTTATTTTTTTTTGGAAAATTTTCTGTACAAATTTCTTCTGTACAAATTTTTTAAACTGAAACCAAATTAATTCATCTATTTGTATAAACTGATTTGAAATGTGGTTCCGGATTGTTTGTCCACTTGCTGCTCTTGAATCAATTGAAATTCTAAAACTTGGTCAACAATGGCTTTAAATGTCTGATTTTGCTATCAAATTTGACCTTGTTTTTAAGAAATAAGAAATTTTATGATTTCTCATAAATTACCAAACTTTGTGTTACAAAAAACACTTTGTGAAAACAAAACATGTGTTATAACTTACAAAATACTTTAATTATTAATTGTTATCCAAATTTAAAACAAGAAATTTATAATTTATAAGACTTGAATTTTGTTTTCCACAAAATATCCTGCTTTGACATTTTATTAACGATAGTTGTACACAACAACATTACATTAACGCGATTAGTTTCGAGAGACAGCATTATGAAATTTGCTGCTCTATGGATTAGTTTATTGCTTCATTTTGTCAGTGGGATCACAGATACTCTGCAGAGCGCATTATTTAAACACAACAAGTTTTCTAATTACAAACAGTTGAACATTATGTTTGCAGGCTTAGATTGAATTGTAATTTGCATTCTTAAACCAACACTTGTTGTAAGTATGCTGTTAAACATGTAAATTCAATTACTTGATTATTGATAATCAACATAATTGCTCTTTGACCATTGAGGATTGGAACACCTGTTGTTTACTAATCTCTGGTGAGATGCAAACTGTGGGATTAGCTCTGGTTTTCTTTGTGGTGTTAATGGAAATGTGAATTGGAGATTCTTAGCAAAGTTGGCTTGAATGTTGTGTTGAATCAGAAGCCACTGATGTGAATACAAGTGATAACATCTAAGGCAGGAACTCTCAGCAGGGAAATATTTATTTCATTCAGAAAGATTAATAGTGTAACTCCCTTTGTAGAAGGCAAGTATGTACTGCTTTTGTGCAACTATCTTGATTTCAGTTAAATTGATGATTTTCTATTTGTGGAAGAGAAAAAGCCGGCTTAATGGGCTTTTTTGCTTATAATGAAAGCTTTTTTAATGGGTTGTACATGCCATTTGGACTGGGGCAAAATTACATTTTAAGGTAGGGCAGAGAAACAAAAAGGATAGTTTGTTAGGAAGTTTTATGGAAAAGTAACTGGTAAGGGTATATGAATCTTTAAGGTTGAAGTGCTGAAATGATATTTTTGCATTGTTGTGTCAATGTTTTGTGTTGGTGGGTCTGCAGGAAAGTGGCGGGGTTGACCAGGGTGCCTGAAAATTCGAATTTTTTACTGTGCCGTTAAATTGGTGATTGCCCGTTTCACCTAACGTGGGCATGGTGTGCCAATTGTCATTTAACCACATTTAGTCAAATGTGAAATTTTTCCAAAAAACGACTTTATTGGAGCTTTTTAGGTTAGGTGGGGGTCCAAGGGAGGCGGTAGCTCCCCTTGTTAGGCTAGGACGCTGGGACAGCGATTCCACATTTAATTTTATTGTTGAATTACTTGTTTTTGGACGTATTGGCGCACCAAAACGCCATTAGTCGAAACGGGAGTAGACGGTGAAATTAGAGGTAGCAGTTTTCAGGATTTTTGAATTTTTAATATAGATAATCCTAGTATAACACAGTACTTATATAACATGATTTCGCTGTAACATAGTTAGAGAATTGTGGCAATGCTCAGACAACACTGTACTTATATATAATGCAGTTTCACAGTAACATGGTTAGAGAATTGCGGTAATTATCTTGCAGAACATGGTATTTTTAAGCTTTTGTGCAGAGAACTTTCCCATTCTATTTTGTGAGTACTTGTATCTGCTAGCCATTGTGCAAAAAAAAAAATTAAGTTTCTGATAGCTATAAAAATAAAATGTGAGGTTATGGTATATAACTCTCCTTTTTGTACTGATTCTTAGTCCTGTTTAACCATGGTTTTACACGAGATTTTATAGGAACCTTAGTACTCTGTTATATGATCTACAGTTTTAATCATTGAAACGAGAACGAGTTATGAGTAAATGCCAATAATAGAGCGACTGCTCTTCCATGAATCTTTCTTTGTCTGCCGGTAAGGCTTTTATCTTTAACGTGCTTGGGAAAATCTTCTCAACACAGGACGAACTGCTTTAATTCCCTCATGAAGGAATGCCACTCATTTTTTCTTGCCTAATAAAAGCCGCCAACCTTAGCCAGAATTGAACCTGCATCACTGGGGTCTGGAGGCCAGCGTACTAACCACCAGACCACGAGATGCAGGAACAAATACCGACAGCCAGTTGATTGCAGAACGTTGTACTTTTATCCTTCATCTTGTGGAGCGTGGACAGAAAATAAATTCATCTAAAATTATAAATTTTTAAAAAGTTGTGCTACTACCAAATTGTACCAGTTAAGGTTATTTCAATGTTGATAAAATGTTAATTTCACAACGTAGTCATTGTTTAAAATGTCATTTTATAAAACAACATTTCAGCTTTTAATGTTGATTCAATGTTGAATGAATGTTGAATCTTCTGTAAGTTCATAACATGCAATTCTAAATGTTTTATTGTTTGTGTGACAATATTATTTACCTTTTTTAAAATAATGTCAAATCTATGTAATATAAAATGTTAACATTAAATTAACATTTTATATTACATTGATTTGACATTATTTTATGACATTATTTTATAACATTAAATTATGTGTTGAAATGATGGCTGGTATGTTAAAGTGAAGCAAAACTTCCAAAAGTGAGCAAAAGCTCTTACTATACGTGCACCAGGAGAATGACCTGGCTAGTCACGTGACTATGCATTAAATCTGCCTAATTAATTAAAAGTACGGGCTATTGGAGTTAGAGATACTGCATAGTCATCTATTAATTGTTTTCAGTACATCTCTTCCTTCAAACACCTGTATTTTTAATTGATTAAATAGATTTAAGGCATAGTCATGAGACTAGCCGGTTCATTCTCCTGGTGCGCTTACAGTACCATTGAAGTGATGTAATTATCAAAGTTTTTGTTAAAGACTTGAAAATAAGTCCATATGAATAAACATTTCTAAAGGAAACGATTTAAACTTTCAGAGCTGGTTTATCAATTGCTTAAAAAATTTGAAGCGTTTACTACTGAAATTAGATGTGACATATTATTTAGTCAGGGTTGTGCCCATGGACACCGTATGCCTGAATACAAGTGGCTGCCAATCCTATAAGCATGGGGCAGCCAAATGCAAGGGAAGAGCTGCCAGGAGGGAGAGGGCAGCCAACATGCCCAGCATAGCCCTGTACTTAGTATTTCTACATGACTTAAATTTTAAGCAGAAACTCTAAAAATTAATTTAAAATATCATAAAATGGCTTACCAGATCAAATAATTAGCATTAAAGCATAATTTAAAGTATTTAGATAAGAAGTTGGATCTTTTGCTCGGTTTTAATCATACCACCCAATGTTTTTAAAATGACATTTTAATATTTCAACATTGAATCAATATTTATGGTTTACTGAGTAGTGATGTAAAATGAACCTTAAAAATGAAATAATGTAAAATGAAACTTAAATAAAAATTTCATGATTTGCAATAAGAGCCACGGGGTTTATTTGAAGAAATACCGAACAAGGTAGTGTTTGCGTGATACTAGTAGAAAGCGCAACAAGCAGCATGCGGTATTACCTCCCACGGAAAGAGCAAAAGACAGAATTGATTTGTCTTCCGACAAACACCGGAAAACATTTTCACAAGCAAAACTACATTCTCCACCAACAAAAATCTTTCTACTGTAAATCCTCCTTAATACCCTTAATTTTCACTTAATTTAAAATCCTGTTTAATTGACCACAAGCATATAAACGCTTCGTGCACTGTATATCATTCTCACAGACCCCATGCTAAATTCCTTCTTTAGAAAAAAAAAATTCCAGTAAATTACAACTTTATTAATTTAATTGTAGAATAAAAGAGTAGGGTTTTGGTTTTTGAATTGGTAATTAGTTCATGTTTGAACTAACACGTGTCTAGTATTAAGTGAGAGTTGATTACCTACCCATGAAATGGAAAACCGCCGTTGAATTTAAATGTGTCACCAGCAGAAGAATGGAACCACTTCTATCTAGCATTAGAACATGTGAGAGAATAAGTAGGGATGTTGAGGATAGTTTATGGGCTCAACTATGGGTATTCTTCCATTTCTGAATGCTGCTTTTATGTCTTAAAGTTCTAACAAAAGGAAGATAAAAAGACTGGCAAACAGCTCAAGTAAAAATAAGCCTAAAACTGATTTCAGTTTTGAATTGTTATACCCATTTATTTTATCTGGCTGGGGAAGAGTTATCTTTGGAAGTTTTTATTTATTTTATTTATTTTTTTGTGTGTGGTTAAATTTGGTTAATTATTCAAGTTTTAATTTAGGTTTGCATGCAAAAGTTGTTTAAGGTTGTGCTATGGTTTGTTTGGCTTTCCTGAAGTGGGAAATAATGTTGTAACTGTAGAATGTGCACACAATGAAATTGTCAGAGTGATGTTGCTAAATTTTGTAATGTAAAGCTTAAAGTTAGAGTATTAAGTAGTGGTTTTAAATTGAATTAAGTAATTTTATGGTTTGGTAGAAGTCACTATAGTAGCAAAAATGGTAATTTGTGAAAGGAAGTTATGGGGTTATTAGAGTGCACCAACCAGTTTTTCTTCACTTTTCAGACTGTTAAATAATTAGTTTTTTTCAACTAGTTAGCAAACCTGTAAACCTTCATTTCCATTTGGGTTAACAGTTTCAGAAAGAGGTTAAATTCAGGTTATTTTTAGCTAATTGTCACATGATAATCCACTTTTGATAAAAATAGCATTATTCCATATAATTGGTATTGAATGACAGTGCAGAGTTTTATGGTTAGTAATGTATTGCTTCTACTGTAATGAAAAGCAACCCTTTTTAAAAGATACTTATTAATGGACTGTATAAATTACAATAATTGGTTTATCTGGTTATGCTTGCTAGTGACGTGCCATTTTACTAAATCCTGTGCAAACCGGAAGTCTAGCTTGGACTGCATGCCAAATATGTACTTGTAGTTGGTAGTTTTGGAGAACTTGATTCCTTGGTTACAGCACGAATCTTTTGGGAGTTCTGCAAGGAGAATGGGAATATACTTGTTTGGCCCAATTTTCACAGTGATGTGCAGGTAGAATCTCGTTACAATGAACCACAAGGGATCAGATGAAATCTTGGTTATAACGAAATTTTTGTTGTAATGAGATCGATTATGAAGGATTTCTATTACGGCGGGGATTCAAAAAAATTTTGTTGTAACGAGACTTTCCTTATAACGGTATTTGTTAAAATGAGATTTAACCTGTACAATCAACAATGCAACGTTACTGTGTAAACACCTATTTAGTTTTCCTGTAACTTATCGAACAAAACACCCACATATTTAATTTGCATGAATATCTTTTTAATTATTCACATCTGTTTTCACACATATATAATCTGGATAATTGAATATTGATAATCAGAATTTGATTAAGAAATTTCTCTGCATATGGGTTTCTTTATTGTTCTATTTGTATTTAGGGCACAAGAAGAGATGACTTGCTAAAAATATTCATTTTTTATTTTAAAAAACCCACTAACACTCTGCTTTAGTTACTCACAGCCCTTTTCTTTTATAACCACAAGTAGGCCCTTGAATTAAGAAGCTTGAGCACTCCAGTTTCAGCCATTAGAAATAAATACTAAATAGAAGTGCAGGAAGCTTTAATTTCAACAATAATTTGCTTCACAAATTTCCACATAAAGATCTTTTTAAAAACAATGTATATATATAACTTAAATAGAGTAAGTCAATATATTGGCCATAAACTCATATCAAGCAAAAATCCTGCTAAACAGGGTCCATGCCCTTTGCGGCCATCTGTCTGTAAATCCCCAACACAGTAATGTGGTCAGGAAATCCAAAAAACATAACATAGTTGGAGAAACCCCAAAATTCTCAAATATATTATAACCCCTCTAAAAAATTCTCAAAATGTCAAAATTTGAGGCTGTTTTGAGTTGCTTTATATTCTTACCCGACATATGCAAAAAATTTACAAACAAATACGTGAATTTATCACTTATGCCAGGTGGCATTAATGCGAGAACAGCGAATGGAATTTGATAAAGTTGATTGTTAGTGCAGTTCCCTGTATTGCCAATATACAGTGTACATATTTCTAACATATGACTTCCATACGCGAGTGCGCTAAATGATCTTCGAGCATTACCGAAAGAAAAAATTCTCCAGATTATTAAATAGACTCGCACTCACGCGACGAAATCCAAATTTCTAACACGATATCGTACTTTATTTATCGATGTAAGTCACGGATTTCACGAGTTGAAAATGTTCGGTGATGTGCATTTCGATTTTTAAAAATCTGATTACTCTTTTTCATTCGTGTCATTGCCAACTTTTTTCCTGCCTTTATTGCTCAACATGTTAGACGTGACTGGATATCAGATTGAACCATTTCATAAGAAAAATATACGGATTAAAGAGAAATTGGCCTGATACAAAAGATTTTATGGAACAACCATCATCCATTTTTTATTTTTGTTGGCACCATTTATTTTTTTCCACCGTCATCCAGAATGTGTAATGCTCTTGTCGACACATAATAAGCAAAATTGAGTTGCAAATTTAGGGGAAATGTGCTCGTGCAGTTATTACCAGGTTATTTATGTGAATATTGAAGATTTTCTTAAAAATCCAATTTAAAGTTTCAATTTTAAACGGGAGTTTGCAATGGAGTGGTGTAACAACATTCTGTTCATCTCGAGTATTTATAGAGGACAGTAAAGCTACGTAATCTATTAAATACACACTAATAAAGGATTAATGAGGCGTTTGGTTAGAAAATGATGTAATGAAATGAGGAAATTATCTAATTACTAAGTAGTTTAGGATTGATGTTAAATTCAAAAACAATGAAATGGTGTTTATGATTTTAAAGGGTTTATGATGTCGTAATAAAATGGACGATCCATAGGGGAAAATTGTATATTTTGAATGTATTGGTGGTAAAGAATAATATACAGTATTTCATCGATTCTAAGACGCAACCTAACTTTCAGTACTACGAAAATGGATAAAAAATGCTAATTTTCATTGTTGGCCACATCGAATCTAACACGCATCCCTAATTTGGGAGTCGTCAACAAGTCAAAAAAGTGCGTCTTAGTTTCGATGAAATACGGTAAGTAGAAACGCGTTCTAAAATGCTTTATAATGCATTGTAGAATATACAGAAATTTTCTTTTTATTGTTTTTTAAGAGCCATTGTTGAGAATTGAATTGCACATGGAAGCACATGTAAGTTACAAGGCATCATTTTTCATTTATTCACTTAGTGGATAAAACAAATGAGCTTCGAAGAGTTATAGGCACAGATGCGACAGATGATCAAAAGTGGAAACCAACGTAGCGGCTATGTCATCAATTCTCCCCATCGTTTTCCCATAAAATGCTATCAACACCTACAGATTAGGGGATAAAAGCGCTTTAACTTAAGAACTCTGAACATTGAATTTAAATTCTGAATTTGTTCTTTGAACGGCATTACTGCGGGTTTTATTGAAGATTTAATTTAATGTCAATACTTGTCGGTGTAATCCAAGAAATCTGTCGTAAAACTCATGTATTTACCAATAACTTGTGACATGGTAATAAAATGCTGAGTCTTTATGAAAAGAAAGCTTAGGCGAGAAGGAAATGAAGGCGTAGACTCAAAATTCAAGCATGAAGATTCAATGGTTGGCTTATTTCAAGCGTAGAAGCAAACCTCGACAACATTTTTAACTACCTATTACAAGTCACAACTAAACACAAACAAAAATAAAAATTTTCAACTCACTAACATATATGTATATATAACATTTAAATTTAATATGAATATCCACATATATTTTCTTTAACTATAAACTCTTACTCATATTTTAATTAATACATATTAATTACTGGAAAGTTTTTTGTTTCTATTGATAGAGACTTCATTTTAAGCCCCTGTCGAAAAATTTTTCAAAAAATTGTGTATATTGTTTTTATTTTTTCTTTTGTGGGGGTGTTTATGTAAACATTTTAAATATTAAATATTTTATATGTACTCGGGAAGCAGTTGTTTTGGGGTTTTGGGTGTTAGGGCGTGCGTAATACAAGTATGCAGATAGGGTTTATCAGGGTTGAAGCAATTTGCACCCTATTTGCATACAACCTGTCACTTACACAAGTTATATGCACTTTTTTGTCTAATTGTAACAAATACTAAGTTATTTCTGATATATTCTTTCTGTAACCTGCAAATGTAGACAACATTACCCACACATTACCAAGAGCGAAGTGTTTTTTCTGATTCCCAGACCTAAAACACCCAAGAATTGACTATCTACCTTTTATGTCGAACATTGAACACACTTAAAGTACCATCAAAAAGCCTTATGTGATCCTAAATTGAACTTCACTTCATTGCATCAGGTGTTTATTCGCAATCCATTTTCAATCCAATTTCCAACAGATTTACTGATTAAAAAATTCTTCAAGCATTTTATTTTCTTGATCATCAATCCCTCTGAACTCCATTTGTTCACACACTCAAAACTTTATTAAATTCTCATTTTTCATTTTAAATTGCAAAAATTTCAATTGTCACAAGACAAGACTTTATTTAATATTAACCCCTTCAGGAAAATGAGGTGTTTGCTTTGCGATGAATGATTTATAGTTTTCTGTTCCTTAACATTACATTATTTCTATTCTCTTACAAGAAATAAATATTTCTTTTATCACCTGTACATTATTTTATTAATAATTCATTTAGCACTTTAATTGAAATGAAAAATTTCATCTTTAATTGAAGCTTAAGTGCAGTAAGGAATGCAATTAAATTTTTTTTTTCATGGTTTTTTTTTTCTTTGAAGTAGTGGATCACTGTTGGCAATGAATCTAATCTTTAAAGGTGAATTTTGAGAATAATGGTGAGTATAGAATAAATATGAATTTTAAATGTAGAAGAGTATAAGTCATTATAAAGGTCATAAATTATAAATGTGATGTGATGAATTGTGTAGAATAATGTCCAAATTTCATATATTATTGATATAGTGGGAAGATATATATTATGTAAATTAATACAGGTTTGTCGAGGTTATTTCTGAATATATTGGTTATGTAAATTGAAAAAATTGTTGCTTAAGGCAGCTGATAGAATGACAAGAATAGGAAGTCGTGGTTTTGTTCTTCAGTTCCGAAAAATTTCATCGGCTTGAGTCATTAGAAATTTGTATGCCAAATTTTGGCTAGAACTCATTTTCACAATATTTAACAATTATAATCAATATAAATTATTGTATTTTACCGTTTAGTACACTAGGGTATTATTTACAAAATCAAATTAACTGTGCCCCCTTCCTCGCGTTTATTCGGGGTGTTAATTTTGTACTCGTGCTAAACAAGCATAGTATATTTTAAGGTTTGGTACACATACACCAGATGATAATTTTATCTAAGGTTTTTTTTACGCTTGTTTAACGTGTATGT